>CAJFCO010018111.1:0-21603 GCA_904066015.1 Synergus gifuensis | reverse complement strand
TCTGTCAGTCATATTACCGAGCGCAATTTAAAAATAGTCAATATCTCAAGTTTCATATTTTCCAAAGAGATTCTTCTTGGCTCTTGACTTGGGAAGTTCGTTCTCTCCCAAGTTCGACAAAAGCTCAAGTGCGGTACTGTTACTTTCTCAATCGATCACCTTTATTATAAATACAGTCTTCAATTACTCATATTTCGTAGTTTCAATTCACCTTGAGAATTTTCCGAGCTTATATCTTTATAAGCCGACCGATAGGATAATAATTTTTAAATATTCGCGCTATAAGAACTGAGTTCTAACTCAAGTTCATAGACGGCCCTGAGATCGGGTCGTCACAAGTAACGCAAGTTACGTAACTATGCCATTTTGGTTAGAAATTTATATTTCGAGCAATTGATTTTCTGCGTGTTATGATTTAGATTTTATTGTGAAATTTGATTTGATTACAGTCAATTTAACTTGACTATAAAGATTTCGAGTTATGTCGAGTAAGATTATAGTTTTACGTAATGAATGTCGCATCATGGTCAACGCCCATTGATGACGTGGCACATTCGACAATCTATACTTTGTTACATTGCCGTTAGATTCCGATTAAATTGCCGTAACTGTTTAAAGAATAAAAATTAAATTAGATTCTGTTTTTTGAATAAAAATTCGAATCGTGTTAGTAGTGAATAATAAAGAATTAATCATCGCGTTCAATGACGCCATTTTGTAAAGCTAAATACAATCGAACTTAGCTATTGATTAATGCGTTCCTAAACGCACTTCTTTCGATTCACGTGTTCCTAAACACACTTTTCTTGAGTTACGTGTTCTCAAACACATCATTTTTGTACATTCTCATTTCATCTCACTCACTCAAATTATACATCATCACTCCATCCCTATTCTTAATAAACATGTCATTTCTGTTATATTCTAAACTTCGAGTTTGATTTTCTTTACGCCCCCACGAAATCCCTCACTGGCAGGTTAGCCGGAAGCGAATTATTAATTTTCAGGTTTGCTATATCTTATGGAGTTTCGGAGCGGTATCGATTGATACCTGGAGCCCTTCGGCTCAATTCGCTCTGACAAAATTTTTTTTGTACCAATTTAAGCATTGGACGTCAGATTTGTAACAGCACTCAGAGGTCAACAGTCCCTTAGGCTGAGACTGTTGTTATAATACAATTTTCAGAATATTGTGTGATATAATAATTTATAACTTAATTAATAACTTACTACCGGTTTCAATTTAAAACCTATGCCTAACACGATGAAAGCGCGACAATTATTTTGGCATCAGAAAGAGCCAACCATACTTCGACCACGCTTCTTGTCATGTATAAAATGTTTAAAAAAAGCTACATGTATTCATTTCTCTTTAAAACCATCTACGTATTTCACTGTACTTGAACACAAAACTAAGATTAGGCAGATTAGGAGAAAGAAACATACTAAAAATTAACTTTCACTTTTCTGTGATATTTCGCTGTACTTTGAAAAATAATAAATAACATAATATATTTTCTGTTAACTGTTGAATTTTCGTTCCCTTATATTTCAAATGGTCAGGATATACACTTCAGTATTGGAAAAATAACTGACTTCGATTTAAATATAAGATAGAGTATTATAACTAAAAATAATACATTCTCTGATGAGAATGTAATTAGGAATAAAATTATGAATTTTTTAAGAAAAGTCCGCATTATTTAGTTTCAGATACTCTTTATATATTTTTAATCAAGAATAGAGTAATTTACACACTATTCAAAAGTATCCTGAACATTTAAGAAGGAAAAACAATCCTATTTCACCTTCAATTTCAAAAATATTATTAATTCAATTAAATTGATGGACTTATTTGTTTCAATATTTTGTGCAAACTGCGCGCATACGCAAAGTTATTTACCACCCTAAAAAATGAGTTTCTATATGTATGTAGAATGTAGGAAAAAAGTTTGAGAAGTGTGCTTTAAGATTTCTTTTTTAACTTTTTTTTGAGAGAAAATGACACTTTTCGTGGATATGCCCATATGTGCTCGAGAGAGCGACGAACAAAGCAGCTACTTGTACAATATCTTTATTTCATATCATGCATGCTTGTTACTGCATGAATGCGTTTATAGGGATGTTTTGATAAGAATCCATAGCCTGAAGTTTACAAAAAAAAATCATCCGGGCACAGAGTTCAATTTTTTCAAAAAATGAAGATTGTCCTAGAGGAGAAGATTGAAGAATATTCACAGAGTCTTTATTTCTGGTCAGAAATGATTGGTAGTGTTTGGATGTGTTTATGGGATGTTTTGATGAGAACCCATAGCCTAAAGTCTACAAAAAAAAAATCATCCGGACATAGAGTTCTATTTCATCGAAAACTGAAGATTTTCCTAAAGGAGAAGATTGATGAATATGCCCAGAGTCTTTATTTTTTATCATAAATGATTCTTACTGCCTGTATGTGTTTATGGGAGTGTTGTGATAAGAAACCATAGCCTGAAGTCTACAAAAAAAAATCATCCGGGCACAGAGTTCAATTTTTTCGAAAAATGAAGATTTTCATAATGGAGAAGGTAGATGAATATTCACAGAGTCTTTATTTCTTGTCAGATATGATTGGTAGTGCTTGGATGTGTTTATGGGGAATTTTTAATAAGAACCCATAGCTTAAAATCTACAAAAAAAATCATCCGGGCACAGAGCTCAATTTTTTCGAAAAATGAACATTTTCCTAGAGGAGAAGTTCGTACAATATTCACAGAGACTTTATTTCTAATAAAAAATTTTTATTACTGCTTGGATGTATTTAAGGGGATATTTTTGTAAGAAGCCATGACCTGAAGATTCCAAAAAAAAATTATCCGGGCATAGAGTACAATTTTTTCGAAAAATGAACATTTTCCTAAAGGAGAAGGTAGAAGAATATTCACAGTCTTTATTTCTTGTCAGATATAATTGGTAGTGCTTGGATATGTTTATGGGGATGCTCTGATAGAAACCCATAGCCTAAAGTCTACAAAAAAATCATCCGGGCATAGAGCTCAATTTTTTCGAAAAATGAAGATTTTCCTAAAGGAGAAGATTTAAGAATATTCACAGAGTCTTTATTTCTTATCAGAAATGATTGGTAGTGCTTGGATGTGTTTATGGGGATGTTTTGATAAGAACCCATAGCTTAAAGTCTACAAAAAAAATCATCTGGGCCCAGAGTTCAATTTTTTCGAAAAATGACCATTTTTCTGAAGGAGAAGATAGTAGAATATTCACAGAATCTTTATTTTATATCATGCGTGATTGTTACTGCTTGAATGCGTTTATGGGGTTGCTTTGGTAAGAATCCATAGCCTGAAGTTTACAAAAAAAATCATCCGAGCACAGAGTTCTATTTTATCGAAAAATGAAGATTTTCCTATAGGACAAGGTCGATGAATATTCACAGAGTCTTTATTTCGTATCATAAATGATTCTTACTGCCTGGATGTGTTTATGGGAGTGTTGTGATAAGAACCCATAGCCTGCAGTCTACAAAAAAAAATCATCCGGGCACAGAGTTCAATTTTTTCGAAAAATGACCATTTTCCTAAAGGAGAAGACAGTAGAATATTCACAGAATCTTTATTTCATATCATGCGTGATTGTTACTGCTTGAATGTGTTTATGGGGTTGTTTTGATAAGAATCCATTGCCTGAAGTTTACAAAAAAAAATCATCCGTGCACAGAGTTCAATTTTTTCGAAAAATGAAGATTGTTCTAAAGGAGAAGTTTGATGAATATTCACAGAGTCTTTATTTCTTGTCAGAAATGATTGGTAGTGCTTGGATGTGTTTATGTGGATGTTTTGATAAGAACTAGACGTGTGCAAAAAAATTCGATCCGACTTCAATTTGATTTTGGATGCTCTTCGAATGTCGAAAAACTGACATTCGATGCGTGCTCCCGTCGGATCGGTTTTTTCGATTCGATCGGCGCGTCCGTCGAATGTCGAAAAACTGACATTCGATCCGTGCTCTCGTCGGATCGGTTTTTTCGATTCGATCGGTCCGCTTTAGACTTTGAAAAATCTAATATGTGACTGACAAAAGGCATTTTAAGATTTAAACTATTTTAAGTTTTTAATTTATAATTATAATTCTAACTAGGGGTGCTATTGTGAGCACATTCTCATCACATCTTGCGCTTAATTTTTCCGTTTCGCGCGCTTGCATCGCTGCTATATACTTTTTTAAAATTACTTTATTTTTACATCAAGAAGAAAACTATTTTATTTAAGGTTCTAGTGACCTTAAGGAACACATTCTCATCAGTGCACTTCCACTTCGCCGTAGATATTTTATTAAAACCTTATGATTTTCATTTCTGATACTATGAAAATGGAAATTAAATAAAAAATCGATATTGTGGTTTCAAAGTGAAGAGTTTAGATGAGAGAAATTTGCAGGCAAAGTTCGCTAATATTTCACCAACATAAAATGGGAGCCGACCAAAGAAAAGTGTTTCATCTATCTCCGACTTACCCTATTTATAATATTTATAACTTACCCTATTTAGTTATTTGGCTAAAAATTTGAAATTAAAAATTTTTCAAGAAAATTCAAAACGTGGTTACACAATTCTTGTAAGGCGTCCAAAAAAGGAACATTTTTCTTCTCTTAACTTTCTTTCATAGCTTGTGTTATTTAACTTAAAATTTTAATTATCTTTATTTTTATGAATTTTCGAAATGTTATATATTTGTTCGATATATTGTTCGTTATGAATTGTTCGTTATAAATTGTTCGACTATTTAAGAACTACAAATATCCTTAAAAAGAATTTGTAAATTAAAAAAAAATTTTTTTCAAAAACTTTAAAAATTATCCTAATTTTTTAATTTTTGTCCAAAATGGCTAATGGCTGGCTAACGAACTTGATCTTCATTTTAGGACACTAAAATAGTATACCAAAGGCCAATCAAATCGGTCAATTCTTTCGAAAGTTATCATGCTCACAAAATAAAATCTACGGACAGGCAGACAGACATACAGACAGACAGACAGACACATTCGTAAAAACATGTTTTTCGGGTTCAGGGGGTCACAAAACGTGGACATTTGACAAAAAATGGGGGGGTCAAATTTTACACAAAACACAAAACTTACATTCTCTGATGAGAATGTAAAAATCTAAACCGATGCATGTAGAATGCAGATTAGAGATCTAGAGAGACATGAAGGCAATACTGTGTTAATATGTTGGTTAGTATTACGTGAAAATAAAGAGAAACGTGTCTTTAATTTTTACTTAAATAATTATATTTGTTCACAATTTTAACTATTTATTTTTTATTTGTATTTATTATATGGTTATAAATAAAATTATAAATCAAATAAATCCTTAACTACTTTTTTTTCTGTATTTCTTTCGATATTTTCTACATAAAAGAATAATAAAACTAAGTTCAAAAATTCCATATTTTTATTTAGGCACAAATTTTCATTTTGTTTGTAATAAATGGTTAATAATGGTCATTAGCCCATCATTCTGAGATGTTTTGGCCTTGCTGGTGAAAGTTGAAATCTTTAAAAGTTCGGAGTATATTCATTTAAAATTCAATTGAACCGCTGGCGATCAAAAGGGGGTACGCGTGGATTCAGCCTGAAAAGTATTGTCCTGAAAGTTAATTTAAAAAGTCTTTCGATTTTTAATTTTAAAGACTTATACTTCTAGAGAATTTCAAGGCGCATCTTTTTTTCCTCATGCAAAAATTTGTAGGTTTTGTAGTTTTTGAAGTAATGGATAAAAAGTGGATGTTTCGAAAACGAAAAATTTCAATCTTTTTTCATTTCAACTCGCGATAGTTCAGCCAATTTTCAGAATTTTTTGATTTGATCAATACAAACGACGTGTTTAAGTCTTCTGAAACCATTTAAGTAAGAAAAATGAAAATATTGTTATAAACAAAAAAGTTGTTAATCTTGTTTTCTGACTTGGCAAAAATCATGAATTTCAACCTTCAAGCGCTTCGTTTATCGAGCGAATTTTAAGCTACGGAAAACTTCCAGTGAGGAAGTTGTTCAATAAGGTTCAAAGAAGTTTTTTGCAAAATTTTAGCTCAATTAGATTAATGGTTACAAATTTGTGAAGGTTTTAAAATCTAAGCGTGAATGTTGACGCTGGCCTAACCACGTACTTCCTCGGCTAGAAAATGCGTTACAGCGTACGAGACGAAATGAAGGTCAAGTCGGCAGCGTCAACATTGACGCTTAGATTTTAAAACATTCACCAATTTGTAACTATTAATCTAATTGAGCTAAAATTTTGCAAAAAGATTCTTTGAACCTTAATGAACAACTTCCTCACCGGAAGTTTTCCGTAGCTTAAAATTCGCTCGATAAACGAAGCGCTTGAAGGTTGAAATTCATGATTTTTGCCAAGACAGAAAAAGAAATTAACAACTTTTTTGTTTATAACAATATTTTCATTTTTCTTGCTTAGATGATTTCAGAAGACTTAAACACGTCGTTTGTATTGATCAAATCAAAAAATTCTGAAAATTGGCTGATCTATCGCGAGTTGAAATGAAAAAAGATTGAAATTTTTCGTTTTCAAAACATCTACTTTTTATCTATTACTTCAAAACCTACAAAACCTACAAATTTTTACAAGAGGAAAAAAAGATGCGCCTTGAAATTCTTTACAAGTATGTCTTTAAAATTAAAAATCGAAAGACTTTTTAAATTAACTTTCAGGACAATACTTCTCACGCTGAATCCCCGCGTACCCCCTTTTGATCGCCAGCGGTTCAATTTTTTCAAATTGTTTCTAAATTCTTTAATTTTAATATATTTTTTCACATTTTAATTTTTAACTAATTTATTTATATGAATTAACGACTTATTTCGATTTAATGATGAAACTATTATAATTCAAAGAAATATGTAAAAAAAAAACTAAAAAAAAGTAAATAACTGATTCAATCTAAAGCACTTACAAAACGTAGGATTTTCCGTCTCACGTCATGCATGGGCCAATCGAATAGAAAAACCGTAATATGGAATGTATTTATCAAAATTGGACGGACAGGTCGATCGAATCGAAAAAACCGATCCGAAATGTCGGATTTTAGAAATTCGACGGACGCGCCGATCGAATCGAAAAAACCGATCCGACGGGAGCACGGATCGAATGTCAGTTTTTCGACATTTGACGGACGCCCCGATCGAATCGAAAAAACCGATCCGACGGGAGCACGGATCGAATATCAGTTTTTCGACATTCGACGGACGCGCTGATCGAATCGATAAATCCGATCCGATAATGAACGCACGTCGCATCCAAAATGCTATATTCGATCCGACAAAATGCACACGTCTAATAAGAACCCATATCCTAAACTCTACAAAAAAAAATCATCCGTGCATAGGGTTCTATTTCATCGAAAAATGAAGATTCTCCTAAAGGAGAAGGTCGATGAATATTCACAGAGTCTTTATTTCTTATCAAAAATGATTCTTACTGCCTGGATGTGTTTATGGGAGTGTTGTAATAAGAACCCATAGCCTGAAGTTTACAAAAAAAATTATCCTGGCATGTATGGGGATGTATTGATGGGCATGTATGGGGATGTATTGATAAGATCCCATATCCTGAAGTCTACTGAAAAAAATCATCTGTGCACAGAGTTCATTGTTATCGTGAAATGATCAAATGATCATAAATAAGAAGACACGAAAATTATTCACAGAATCTTTGCATATTATCGGAAATGATTGGTAATGTCTTACAATTATTCGAATAATGTTATTTTTTTCAAAAACTGAGATAGAAATTTATTTACATAGTCTTTCCAGCTTTCGAGAATTGATTTCTAATGCGTTTGTGGAATTAGTTTTTTTTTCGATAATTATAAGTTTGGAAAATCTTTACCAAATCTTCTTTAGCTATATGTAAGTTTAAAAATTTTTGTTTATCTATTTATCAGTCATTATCTTCCATTGATCGTATTTTTCTTCGATTGTTTTCTTTTTATATGTATTTTTTTAGATAATATTTATTCAATATGTTTGTTAAATAATTTAGTATAACTTATTAAGAATTATTAGTTAGTTCTACATATGTTTGAATGCTTTTTCTATTTTGAATATGGCGCCAGAAGTCCATTTAAATCGATTGAGTAATCGATCGAGACACCAGGCGGCGCTGATTGTATTGTTTCTGTTTACTTTCTGTCAGCGTTTGACAAGTTTCTTATTTTAGTGTTTTATTAATATTTATCGCGAGTGTTTACGATTCTGGGGGACTTTCCGACTCCAATATGAATTTTATCTTCCTAGAGGAAAAAAAATTGCCACCCGATATCCTTTCTGTGCACCAGCATTTGTAATCAATTTTCGAGGTAAGTTCTGTAGGTTAGATTACCCCCTACATGAGCCTTAACGAGTCCTAAAACAGAGTGGTTTTGCTTACTCACTCGTTTGATGAGGTTGCATAGAAATGAACGGTAATAGGGTGTGTTCTTCCTGTTTTTTGTTGCTTTTTTACTAGGAAGCACTGGTGGATTTCACAAAAGTCAATTACATGTTTTTAAAGAGTTCACCAAAAACAGAGTTCACTTGTAACTTGTGGAACAGGAATCTTGCGGTTACTTCACAGGTCTCGATACGAAGAGCGGTTCAACGGAATCTGTCAGCTGTATTTGAACAGATTTATAATCGTTTGATGGACTTGTGGAAATGCGTTACACCCATGTAACGTTCTGCTTTGGAATTATGGTGATCTTCTAGTTGTGTCAGTGGTTGATGTGGCTTGTCGTGGATTTTTGCGGAAGCGGTGGATCTCGAAGACTTCTGACATGGTGGCGGTGTTGTGGCGGTTCGTGGTAAGGCACAAAAATATCTCAAAAAAAAAATGAAATGAACAATGATACGGTTCAGAGAAAAATAATATTACGGTTCGGTTTCACGGATAACAAGTCGGTCGGTTCGTTAATGCGTTTGAAACTTTGGTCGGTTCGTTTAACAATTATAGTACGATTAAAAATTCGGTCAGTTCGGTATGACGGTTAACAATTTTTCAGTTCGGTAGTGCCGTTAAGAATTCGGTTGATTCGGTGTAACGATTAACAATTGTAAAAAGAAGGGACGTAGTGGGGGAACTCGGAAGACGGTGTGATGTCTCGTGACGGTGCTCAAGAGGATATCGGAAAGGCGGTGTGATGTTTGTCAGCGTATTTGAACAGACATCGACGGAAACGGCGTGACACCTCTTGAAAAAAAAAAAAAAAAAAATGGGGAGACATCACCGGAAGTTTTTGCTCCTTTGGCCTTTTCTGGCAGAGCGATGTGGTCCACAAAGGTAAAAGTTTTTCCCTAACTTTTTTGTAGCAGTCGGTCAGTGAGGTAATCTGTCGGTGCGATAATCTTCCGGTATCGGTACAAGAAAGAAATCTAGACGGTTCTGTCTTTTTAATAACACTAAGAAAATTCAGTGTCTATAATAACACTGTTCAGTTCACAATTAAATTGTTTTAGGCACAAGATCCTGACGGCTGAAAATCGTACGGGATGTTGAATATCTTTTTGCACTCGTGATTAACCGGAAACTGACGGTACGGTACCGGTAAATGATTGCGGAAAAATCACTATCACTTTAGGATTCCAAACTGTGGATCAATAGATCGGTACCGGAGCAGTGATGCTTACAGGTTCGATGATCTGATCGAAGAAGTTCTGGACGGTGTGTTGTTGCCTAAATACAATTTTTATAAGAAAAGAAGGGGTAAATAGAAAAAAAATGGCGGAGAAAAATGGGACGGATTAGGATACTGTAGGGGGACGGGAGTGCCTTCGTTCAAAAAAAAAAAATGAAAGTCAAAAACCTCTTCGGTGTCAAACCTGTTCAGGCGCCATGTAACGGTACGTTTTCTTCGAGTCCCTGTTCGAGTCATGTAACGTTTGGTTTTATTTGGGGTGAAGCCCCTCTACCAGGTGTGTAAATATGAAACCGGAATTTGCCAATAGATGGCTCTACCTGTCTATGTAGTTACCGACAAACCGCGACAGTGTCCCCATCTTGTTGTACACATCTCTGACAAAGATTTTTGACTCACAACAATACAAGTTTCATACAATAGTATAGTTAGTAATAGCGTTAAAAATGTCAAAATTTGTGCCCGGAAAGTTTGATTTGCGGACAGCATTGGTTTTCTGTTACCATCTGAAGAAAACTGCTGCAGAATCGCATCGAATGCTTGTCGAAGCTTACGGTGAGCATGCTCTTGGCAAGTCACAGTGCTTTGAGTGGTTTAAAAAATTAAAAAATTAAAAAATGACGATTTTGACGTAAGAAACGAAGAACGTGGAAAACCACCAAAAAAGTTTGAAGACAGCGAATTGCAAGCATTGTTGGGTGAGGATGATGCCCAAACGCAACAACAAATCGCAGATCAATTAAATGTGACACGAGAAGCCGTCTCCATACGTTTGAAAGCCATGGGAAAGATCAAGAAGGTGGGAAAATGGGTTCCACATGAACTGAATGAAAGACAGCAGGAAAACCGAAAAACCACTTGCGAAATGCTGCTCACCAGGTTCAAAAGAAAGTCATTTCTCCATCGAATTGTGACTGGCGATGAGAAACGGATATATTTTGAGAATCCTAAACGTAAAAGATCATGGGTAACTCCGGGCGAACCATCGACATCGACTGCAAGGCCAAATCGCTTTGGACGGAAGACAATGCTCTGTTTTTGGTGGGATCAGAAGAGTGTCATATATTATGAGCTGCTAAAACCTGGAGAAACCGTTAATACTCAACGTTACCAACAACAAATGATCGATCTGAATCAGGCTTTGCGTGAAAAACGACCAGAATATCAAAAAAGGCAACACAAAGTGATTTGGCTTCATGATAATGCACCATCACACACAGCAAAACTGGTTAAGGAAACGATTGAGGCATTTAGTTGGGAAATACTTGCGCATGCGGCTTACTCACCAGACATGGCTCCGTCCGATTACTACCTATTTGCATCGATGGGACACGCACTTGCTGAGCAGCGCTTCACTTCTTACGAAAATGTACGAAAGTGGTTCGAAGACTGGTTTGCCTCGAAAGAGCAACAGTTTTTTTGGCGTGGCATCCACCAATTGCCAGACAGGTGGGAAAAACGTATAGCTAGCGATGGAGCATACTTTGAATAGAATATTCTTTATCATTTTTATACAATAAAAGTGTATTTTTTATACAAAAATTCCGGTTTCATATTTACACACCTGGTATTTAATCCCGCGAACGCTTCAGCCTAGGCAGGGTCTATTTTGGGATTAAATAAATAAAACGACTAGATTTTACAGTCTGTTCAACAAGAGCGTGTGGTCTGTATTTTGGAAACTAATAGAGATATTTGAAATATTTTTTTTAAATCAAAGTACTTTCAAAGTACTATTACGCAATCACTTAGTAAATGGTCCAGTCTCCATCGTTGTCCAGAATGGCCTGGCATCTTCTTGACATACTTTCAACTAATTTTTCGGCATAGTTCGTTGGTAAATCTAGCCATAACTTTTTAATTCTTTGCGACAGCTGTTTTAGAGTGAAGACACGTTTTCCGGTAAGTTTCCTCTTCAAGATACTCCAGACGTTCTCGATTGGATTCGCATCTGGGGACTGTGATGGCCAGTCCAAGGTCGTGATGTCATTTTCCTCTTTCCAAGCGCTGCAGAGACGGCTTCGATGTTTTTGGTCGTTATCCTCTTGCAAGTCCCAATCGGCATTACCGGCTCCAAACACCTTTTTAGCAGACCTTAGAAGACCACGTTGGTATATCTGCAACATTTTCTGAGCGTTGAGGTTCTCGGTGAAGAGCTCCAAACATCCAAAACCGCGCTCAGAGAAGCATCCCCAAACATGGACCTTCACTGGGTGTTTAATGGTCAGCTGGAGAAATCTACTGCCAGCCGTAGACCAGGCATACTTAATGGGAACCCATGCCCAGAACGACGCTTTGCCATAAAAAATAACGTTCGAGCAGTCGCGGTCGAAATTTTGAGCAGCCCATGATTTCCGTTTTTCGATATGGGTTTCTGAGAGTAGGGGTTTTAGCCTCGTGCTACGGTACTGCACCTTCGATTCGGCCAATTGCTGTCGTATGGTGTTGATACTAATGTGTACTTCCTTTTTGGCTAGTATAGCCTTGGCATCTTGCAAACCGAGAGTAGGGGTACGCTTGAATAGCTGCACGATCGCTTTGTCCTCTTTGCTGGTTGTTGCACGCATTTTTCCTCTTTAAGGAAGATCGGCGACAGTTCCACTGTCTTTATACCGCTCAATCCACTTCATAATGAACGACTGTGACTTCTTTAAGTATTCAGCAGCCGCTGCGACGGACATTTTTGGTCCTTTTGGATGGGAACACAAGAAGACGGCTTCAAAACTTTTAGCGTAAACAGAACTCATTTTCGTTCGCGTGCGTTCTGTCGGACGGTTCGAGCGATACTGAAGCGGTATGATAAACGCGTATTAGTCCTTTGAACGTAATTTAATTAAAAAAGAAAACGTTCCAAAATCTCCAATAGTTTAAAAAATACAGACCACACGCTCTTGATGAACAGACTGTAATTAAACAAAACAACAATAGGTTATATTTTCCTGTAAGTTGTAGATCTAAATTAGAAACTAAATGAGTATATAATTAGTCTTCAAATGTTCGTTTTGTGAATTTAGTCAATTACAAAAAAATAACAATCTACGTGTAGATGAATCTGTTGCTTGAGTGTTATTCGTCCTGCAATCATAGATATTCAAGGGTCAAACAAGATATAAATTAATTGGATTCGTGAACGAATTAGACACACTGGCGATTTGGCGGAATACATCATTTAACATTTCAGTTCTCTTACTTCTATGGTTTTGACGGTACTAAATGTTATCCGTCGGTTTTAATTATGTCACTCACAGATGCGCCTGTTGAGTGCAAATTAATTTCATTCGTTTTGTATTTTGGTGACAGGATTCGCAGGGAAAGATAGACAAGAAGCATTCTCGGGTGGTAAATTATTAATATTAGGCGCCCCTATTTATTAATACTTTATTATTTTTACAATCATAGGCGCTCCTATTGATTGTAGAAATCATACACCGTTTGAGAGAGAGAGAGAGAGAGAGGGGGGGGATTTGCTACGAAATGTCAATTATAGACGCTCCTATTAATTGTCATTTCCTAGACTGAGAGTTGGCAACGGCAGGCGCTCCTGAACGTTGACAACTCTCCTCGAAGAAGAGTCTTCTGAAATTGCAAGGATAGGCGCGCCTATGCCTTGCGATTTCGCCGGTACTTTGCCTATCACAGGCGCTCCTATTGGTAGGAAAAGAGCATGAGTTTTCACCAGGCGAGATCTCACCGATCTGCTCGGTGGGTCTCGCCCAGCTAGACTGGCGAACTTTCGTCGCGCGTGTGGTTTTCATGAATCTGCCTGCAATGGCAAACAGACAGACGGACGGCTTAGAGTGGGGGCGGGCGCTAGGTAGCGAGAGTCTAGATTCAGGAGTACAGTAGCGGGGATGGTGACTGTGAGGTTTGGTAACGAGTGTACGTACGGTACGCACATAGGCGTATTCACTCGTTATAGATTGGTTGAGAGATGGTCACGTGGGATCGTCGCAAGTGCGTTGTCGTTTATGCGCATTGCGCATGAATAGGCAAACATGAAGTAATTATGGTCGCGGGAAGCGCGCTGTGATCTTCTAGTAGAAATTATAATAAATGGCAGTTAGGATAAATACAACTTATGTCAATTGAAAATTCGAATAAATAAAATTTATGCCAAACGGCTATTCAGTTACTTAATTTTCGGTCAATTTAAAATTATGTTAACTGAAATTTGGGAAATATTCATTCGTCCCCGTTTAAAACTGCGTCCCATAAGTATGAAGCAAAAACACCAAAAATGAAAAAAATATCGAGAACATCACAAAGAAGTAAAAAAATCAGAATGACACACGGAAAGAAAATTCTAGGTAGCGCAGCTCGGAATCTTCCAGAGTTGCGCCCGCTTACTTATATCAGTGATACAATGATATGTACAAATGCTCGAGTGCTTGTCATGTAACCTCTGTCAGCATGGACTCGTAGCACGCTCAAATGTAGGCTATAACAGCACAACGCACGGCGTGTCATAGCTTGTATTTCGTGGTGTTCGCGTCACGCATTTCTTACGCTGGCAAGTCGGTTGTGACGTAGGTGCCCTACCATGGACTTCCAAGGGAATTCAGAGAAAGTCCCTTGCTATTGTAGCAAGAGACTCACCGTGAAATCCCTTAGAACCCAAGCAAACGCAAGTCGAGCGAGCGCCAACCTACAACTACTAGCGCTTCAAAGAATTTTACCGTCAAGGTTCGAATGGTTTGGCCTCCAGGCTTGAGCCTTTCTGGCCGTATTTTTGAACGACACTTTACTCGTTGAAATTCAAGATGCAGTCTCATGGATTCGTGTGCTTCCGTACCTCGCTAAACTTTCGAGCCGCAATACGCTACTCTGTCATGTTGCGCTGCCTAGAATTTTCTTTCCGTGAAATAGGTGCCGAATTAGGACCACTTGTTTAGTGACGACTCAGGACCACTATGACTGTATACATGTTTCGCACCATTACGCAAACAAAAAACTTGGTTTATAAAATCGACATAACCTATCAGCTAGAACATCGAATACAAAAACCCATGCGCTTACTTAATCCAAACTTTCAAAATATTTATTTCCCTGTAAATGCTTCGGTTTGAAGGACAAAAATGACATTCGATTTGACGAAAATAATACAAACGTCCTTACGCTGTGTACAACGAATGTAACCGGCAATTGTCAACACATATTATTTCAGTGCTTACTACTGTATCACGTGACAAAATAACTGGACCGACTCGTACGCCATCTCTGATAAAAGTGTAGGGGCCGACTTTTCCCATAGTGCCATCATAAGACCACTCTTCCCTACTATTAGATTTTACTTTAAAAGAAAATACTGTTTTTTTCCAACCTTCAAAATTGACAGACGTGCTCGATCCTGATCGAAAATATATAGATTAAAGTTGGCTTTAAAATAAGTCGACTCGAACTTCGCGAAGGATAAAACACGTGAGCTACAGCATATGGAAATGCGCGAATGGAAAGAAAAACACACCATCATTTAGATTTATCTGTCACTTTCTTCCCTAAACTAGAAAACTCGATTTTCGACCCGCTTCACAGGCAACGAAAGTCGAATTTTCCATTGAGGTGTGATGAAATAATATATTACGTGACCAGGGACGAAAGGCGACAAGTTCACGAGTGTGAAGTTAGCTGCCCGAGCCTAGCGAGAGCAGATAGCACACGAGTGAAATCGCCTCTCCCCATGTTACGTATACTATTTTTCATAACATCAATTGAAAATTTGACTTTCGATGCCTTCTGTTCACTTGTTTTTTACTTTCAATCCTAGAGTTAAAACTGATTGAAATGGTTATGAAAACCATTTTTGGTGATACATTAAAATGGGAAACCCTGTATATAACTGGAAAACGATATGCGAACTAAAATGTGTGAATATAAAGTGTGAGTTTATTTAAATTCAGTGAAATTAAGGATGAAATTTATGTTCATCTTCTGAAAACAAAGTAAGTATTAGTAAAGTATAACTTTCAGCGTAACATTAGATGTGAATGGATATTTAAAATAAAAGTTAAATGTTATATATAAATATAAAAGAGAAGATAAAATAACTTTTAAAAATTACAGTAATTGTCCAGATTAATAATGTAAATAATAATTTAAATAAATAAAATGTAAATAATTAAAAAATATTACAACTATATTTATTAAGAAAATTTCCATTTATCTAACTACATTGTGTTTTCTTGTTAAAGTATAAATTAAGTATTTGATAACAATGGCCGACATAAATCTAAACCACAGATATCCTTATACATTTCCGTAGGTTTTTGGGTGAAAAAAATGTTTTTTCTTACACAGAGAAAATTAAAAAATTTCAAAACTAAAAGAGAAAGGTTAAGATGGTTAAAAAAAAAGTAAAAATGATGCCTCAGAAATGAAATAGTTATCTTTTACGGGACAATCCCCGAGGCAAAATCCTAAAACTCCCTGCATGCTCTCCTAGTGCTCTTTCAATTGAGCACTTGCCAATGATTTTAGGAGCATTGAGCGAGCACATAGCGAGGTTTCGAAAATATATTTAATGTATCAGAAGTGCTCCCTAAAACCTCTTTAATGCTCTCGAAAACCTACTTATTTCCGAATTCACAATTCTCGAGCGTTTTGCGAGCAAAAACGAGCACTTGTTACAACATTTATATTTTCGCGTTAACCTCTCCTAGTGCTCTTCTCAACCTTTGTGTTTGCTCCCTCCATCCTCGCTGCAATCTCGCTAAATCCTAGCTTCATGCTCTTTAAATCCTCGCCTCGTGCTCGTGCTATACTTTGACGCTCCTTATACATACAATAAAATTTCGCACGCAACGATGTGGGGAATCGAACACACGACCTACGAGACGCAAGTTCAGCTACCTAACCATTACCCTAAGCTCTTGAAATGGTGGTCCCACATTTTTTCCAGGATATACCAGGTGTGTAAATATGAAACCGGAATTTTTGTTTAAAAAATACACTTTTATTGTATAAATATGATAAAGAATATTTTATTCAAAGTATGCTCCATCGCTAGCTATACATTTTTCATATTTACACACCTGGTACTCAATATGAGCATACCCAAATATTAAATTTAACCGCCGGATCGTAGAAGGGCATATAAAATTTATTAGTCCGAGCACAATTATTTCTCACCCCTTTTGAAATTTTTTTAAAACATTCATGTTGTGAAATTTATTTCAAGTAATTCCTTTGCTTGCATAATAAAACAGTTTGTTGTGACAAAAAAATAATATTAAATAAAAATTAAAATAAAATAATATTAATAATATTTACGAAATTTAAAGGAATTTCACCAAATTTTGAACGATAATAAAGACATTTAAAGTAATTTTATGAAACTTATGGAGATTTCTGAAATTAGAGAAAGAATTACAAGATTTACTACTTCAAGCATTACAAAGTCTCAATTATTTTTTTCTACTAGCAAAAGGTGTGCAAAAACGATAAATTAATCGTGCGCGGTGCGCGCGGATCTTAATTGCTAGTGACAATTAAAAAATGGTTACTCTACCGTCTTTCAGTATTTCCTGTAGAAAATTTAAAGTCGGTCTGTTTTCATTTGTCGATAGATGGTACGTTGATATGCCAGTAAATAATAAGGAGTTGGAATAAAATCTTGTTTAACTTGATTATTATTTTTTTTCCAAAAATCCAGTATTTTATTCGTTAATTTCTCTGGAGAAGGCTTTAAAAATTTTTATAATTGATATATTTTATATAGTAATTAAGTTTATATCTATATCGCTTCGAGCTCACTCCAAGCTCCCTTCGTATTCTACTTTATTTTCTATGTGCAAGCCCTCTCTACAGACTCGTGTACTGCTCCAATTTTCGTCGCAGAGGTTTTAGAGAGTACTAGGCGAGCATAATTATTGAATCTTAATTGATATCGCTCGAGCTTCCTAAATGCTCCCTTCGTACTCTATTTTATTTTCTACGTGCAAGTCCTCTCTAAATACTCGTCCAATGCTCGAATTTTCGTCGCAGAGGTTTTAAAGAGTACTAGGCGAGCACAACAAATTTATGAAAAGCTCCCTCTAACTTCGCGCAGAAATCTATTTTTCGTGATAGAGCATGTAGATAGACTTCCCGAGTATTAGGACTTTGACTCGGGATTTAATCGACACTATAAGCAATGAGAAATTTTTATTAAGGATCACTGTACTAGTTTTCTCACCTCGTAACCTCGCGCAAAGTGAAATAGTGATCGTTATTAATTTCAACAGTGCTGAATGTTTCCAGGCATTTTGGGTCTTGACATATGCAGTGATCTCTAATAAATTGTCCGGCCCGGGGGTAGACGGCCTGTTTGCTAACGCAATTAAAATCCAGTTTGAACTGGATTTAAAGCGACCAGCGAACACTCGAGTCAGTTTCATTCATACACAAAATTTTCAGTGTTTCGAACAGAAAGGTATATGAGCGATTAGTTCAGAGTGGTGGGTATTTTTTTCAGAAAAATAAATTTTTGGGGCGTTTTGTACGAAATAAAATTTTTTTTATTTTTTAATTTACTGCAAGAATATGATAATAAATGTAATTTTTATGTACTAAAGTTAACAAGAGGCTGCATAAGTATTAAGTAACATTAAAAGCCATCTTTTATTAATAATTACTTTAGGACACACACACACACACACACTTATTATCAAGCTGGCCGCAGATTTATGTTTCGAAATAGAAGCAGTTTTACGGCGTTTGAAGGTGTCCTCGTCCCCAAGATGTAATCCGTGATATCCAGGGTGCTAAAAAACATCTTCGAGGAAGTCCGTTTCATAAATAAAGTTTATGGTGTAGTTGGAGAGTTTGTCGCAACTGTCGTTGTCCTAATGAGTAATCCTGGTTGTACAAGTCTTTAGAAAACGTCTTCCTCGAGGAAGTTGTGTGTTTGAAAAATAATATCACGAATACTTCAAATACCCGAGAGAGTCCTCGTCATTTCCCACTGCTCCAGATCTCGTAAATCGAACTTCCTCGAGGAAGTCCGGTTTCCTAAGAAATATTTTGCCCTCCCGGATCTAACTGGGGGTCCTCGACCTCACTGCTCCAAGTATCGCAAATCAAACTTCCTCGAGGAAGTCCAGTTTCCTAAGAAATATTTTGCCCTCCCGGAACTAACTGGGGGTCCTCGACGATCCCCGCTGCTCCAGGTGTCGTAAACCGAACTTCCCCGAGGAAGTCTGGTTTTTTGAAAAATATTTTGCCCTCTTGAATGTAACTGCGAATCCTCGTCATTTTCCACTACTCTAGGTATTGTAAACCGAACTTCCTCGAGGAAGTCCGGTTTCCTAAGAAAGATTTTGCCCTCCGGGATCTAACAGGCGGTCCTCGACGATCTGCACTGCTCCAGGTGTCGTAAACCGAACTTCCTCGAGGAAGTCTGATTTCCAAAGAAAAATTTTGCCCTCTCGGATGTAATTGGGGGACCTCGAAGATCTGCACTGCTCCAGGTGTCGTAAACGGTTTACGACACCTGGGTGGTTTATCAAAGCTCTCGTCGTTCTAAAAATGCAACCTTAATAGTCCATGTATTAAAAATACATTTTTCTTAGGTTCAGTCCCTTTATTCTGGGAGCAACCAGGAATTCAAGTTAGCTCTCACAAAGTAAAAATTTCCCGAGAATTTGAAACCTTGGCTGCAGAATTTGATCGACACCTCACAATGATAGAGAGCAGATACGGACAGCAAGTAATCGTGAACCTCCTCGGTTCAAGTCTCATCGGAAGCAAAGAAGGTGAAGCCATACTTAGCCAGTTATTTCAAATACACCATAGTATGTCGCAACACAAAGACGTTCCGCACGTCCCCTTTGATTACCACCAGGTATGTAGATGAGGCAATATGAAAAATCTCTCCAAACTTAAAGCCAAAATCAAAAAGTATCTCGACTCTTACTCTCTCTTCTACGCTGTCGAAGGTTTTCTACAGTATTGGATCTTGCAGACTCATGTAAGAAATATGATTGGTTTTGGTATGATTAAAAAAACAACCTCATAAAGACGAATCTTTGACTGAATCCAAGTAGAGGAATTTCGTCTGCCTACATTGGCAGAAATTGCGTCTCTAAAACAAACTCTTCGATAAGGTGAACTTTTCTATGAATCCAGGTGGAGGAATTTCGTCTACCACTTTTGGCAGGAATTAGGTCTCCAAAATTTACATTTTCTTAAAGTCGCATCTCTGAATCCGTGTGGAGGAATTTCTTCTGCCTACAGTGGCAGCAATTGCGTCTCTTAAGTATACTCTTCGATAAGGTCGAATTTACACTAAATCTCTATTCTCTAAATGCAAGTTGAGGAATTTTGTTCACCTCAGTTGACAGTAATTGCGTCTCCAAAATATACACTTCCATAAAATCAAAATTTCTCTTAATGCGTTTGGAGGAATTTCGTCAGCGTCCACTGACAGGAATCGCGTCTCCTAAATATACACTTCCATAAAGGCCATTTTTTTTTAATCCAAGTGGAGGACTTTTGTCTACCTCGATTGGCAGGAATTATAATTCTATCTACGAGCAGGTACAAATGAAAGGAAATCACATGGTCTGTTGAATACAATTTATTCAACGTTGTAATTCTGAAAATTTAATAGGCCTTGAATTTTCGTTTTGTAACCATTTTGCATTTATAATTTGTAAAATTTGGAATTGGGATTTGACTACTACATTTCTTCGAAGGTTTTTCAGTATATATTCCTCGATGGATGTCACCAAATATCCAAACAACATTAATACCATTTTTTTATTTTTTTTTTAATTTATATTTTCGATAAACATTTTTTAAATTATCATTACACCTTTGGAATTCACTTTTTAATGGGCTCATTTTTACACATGCTTAAACTTTAGAGTAAGACTTTAGGAACTGCTATATAAATCTACAAATAAATCAACTTTATTTTATATACATATAGTAATCTGATAGTAATAATGAAACACAATTTTATAAGTTCTCGGCGTAACATATTCTTGCTTCTGTAGTTCTGTATGTCCTACTGCTTTGTTAAAATGATCCTTTTATCTATCTCACACATATGAGCCTACTAGTTGAAATCTAACTATACGGAGGCACTATTTCATCAAGATTAATTCCAATGGAGTAAAAAATTGCTACAATTATTGTTCAACCGTGCTACACAATGTCTGCATGATATGGGAAAAATTGTATAATCAAGTAAAGTGGGTTAACATTAGCTCTCATTGTCAGAAAAACAAAGTAAAATGTACAACGGTTGAACACATTGTATTATGAGCCTCTAAAACCAGGAGAAAAAGTAATATACAGGGTGTCCGAGTATTCAAAATATAATACATATTAATATTTTCTGATTCCTTGTGAAAAACTGAATAGAAAATGATCAATAAAAAAAGTTGATTAAATGCATAATTAACGAGTAATTAGCGATTAAAAATTAATCAATCAAAAAAATGCTTTAAATAGCCGACAGTCCATGTGCCATCGCTGAGAGTCTGTGAGAATACAAGTTCTTTGGTGCAACTTCACACTTAACGAGATTCGAAAATTCATAAGAATCTTTTCATTAACAACCAAATTAGAAACCATTGCTGGACGAGTTAATTAAATTACTTAAAATGCATGTATTATTTGAATTCTGTACAAATCTCCTGAACTCTTATCATTCTGCAGAATTCACTCGAGTTCTGAAGAAATTGCTTTAACTTCTTTTATTATGTATACCTAATGTAATTAAATCGTCCAGCAATGGTTTCTAATATGATTGTTAATGAATAGATTCTTATGAATTTTCTAATCTCGTTAAGTGTGAAGTTGCACCAAAGAACTTGTATTCTCACACACTCTCAGCGATGGCACATGGACTGTCGGCTATCTAAAGCATTTTTTTGTTTGGTTAATCTTTAATTGCTAATTACTCGTTAATTATGCATTTAATCAACTTTTTTTATTGATC
>CAJFCO010018109.1:19677-39101 GCA_904066015.1 Synergus gifuensis | reverse complement strand
CACACACACACACACACACACACACACACACACACACACACACACACACACACACACACACACACACACACACACACACACGGAAAATTTTTCAAGACATCATATATTAGATATATTCCACTTGAAATATGTTTAAAAAAATCTTTTTTTAGAAAGTTGATTTTTGTCACCTCTATAAAGCTTCCTCTATGAGGAAGCAAAAGTTAGAGCATTTTCTAAATTTTTGAGACCACTTTTTGAAAAATACAGAAATTCTATAGACGGTTATTCGCACTACTAAAAAAGTCCAACAATTTATTCTTATGACTTTTTTCAACAAAAAGAAAATTATCAGTCGTATAGTAGCATTTACAAAATTAGCATAAAGAATTTTTGAATTTTTTGGAAAAAGCGCAAATTAAAATTTTGGGCCAAAAAGAATAATTAGATTTAAAATTTTATATCGATTGGTTCATGTGTTAAATATGTTTCATTATAATTAATAATAATGTATTATTATTATAATTAATAATAAATTATAATTTAATACATCTTTTTTGTGCAAAAACAAGTTGAACCCAAGTGTTAAGCTCAAAATTCCATTCTCCATTTTACTCAACGAAAATTATAGATAAATATTTTTTCGCTCTGTAGCGCTAATCTTTTTTCAAACATAGACTGCGCACAAAGCGAAAAAATATTTAATTTCGACACTTTTTGCATAAAACGAAGAATTCAAAATCCAACCTCAAAATAAATATTTTTATTTTTTTTTTTTAAATACATATTTGAAATAGATATTCTCTCGTTCTGTACGCATAATTCTAGTGAAAAGTTAATTAATTATACAGAGGGAAATAATTCCAATTTTAATATTTTTTAAATAAAATGTAGAAATAAAAATTTTAGATTAGAATAACTTGGCTCAATACCCTTAACATAAAAATTAACCCATTCAGTCCAAATAATAACAGGGTAGAAAAAATATGGATTTTAGTTGGTATGAGTGTTACAACCCAAAATGGGCCTCACTTAGAGATCCCAGTTACAGGCCTCAAAGTTCCTGTGGGTGAAAAAATAGGGTACATAGGCTACTTTTTTTCTCACTTGTAGGGTACTTTCTTTTCGCTCAAAGGGTACTTTTTTTTTACAAAAAAGTGGTATGAAAAAAGTGATTAAAAAGAATAAGATTATATGTACTAGAAGATAAGTCAAAGCTGCAATAGAGCTCATCAGGGCCGGCGGAGACTGTGTGTAGTGAAGGAATACTCCACACCTGGAAATTTAGAAGATATTTCTATGTTTTCCAACTTTTTTTACCAGTCTCATATTCATATTCAGAGATTTACTCAGATATTATAAACAAAACAAAATTTTCTGTTACAACCCACCTCTCTCACCTACTGCTTCTGTAACTCCAGACCTAGGAAAATTTTTTTCCGCAGGTTCTGGTGCTCATTTTATTGCAATATTTTCAGTACACAAATATTAAAGAAATATTTATATTGAAAAACACAATAATACTTTGCAAACTTCAGGAGATGGAAATTCTGTGGTAATAAAAGAATCTCTAATTTAAGACAGAGAATCAACTATACGTATTTTTTTTATCACAGATTTTATAATTTGAAATTTTCTTGACCCGATCGAAAGACTTATCGTCAAAAACCATGTCAAAAACAACATGAAATGAACGTCAAAAAGGAGATAAAAAAGACGTCAAAAATTACGTGATAAAGTACGTCAGAATTAGGATAAAATTTTCAAGAATTAGGAGTGTTTTTGACGTGGTTGTTCACATCATTTTTGACGCCACTTTTTTTTTTAATACAAAAACCACGATAAAATTTTTTACTTGTGTCGTAGGTACGTACTATGTATTTATTATAATTTACACTATTAAAATTAATCATAATAACTAGTTCGTACGTACGACAGAAGTGAAAATGTTTGTAGTAAAAGTAAAAAATACCCCAGCAGGCAAGAAATTTAAAGACATTTTTAGAATGTCCTAAAATCGTTTGTAGGACTTAAAGTTTAAAAGACGTTTTTAGAACTTTCAAAAGAAAACGTTCTAAGTCAGGCTAAAAAACGTCTAAAAAATGTCCAATGTTTCAAATATGTCCTAAAAACGTGTTTGAAACATTGTATGTTTTTATTATTTGGCCTGATTTAGGATGTCCTAAAAGCGTCTTTGGGACATACGTGCCCACTGGATAATGTCAAAAATGATGTCAAAAACTACGTTACAAATTGTCCCAATTCTTAACAACGTTTTTGACGTCCTTTTTCACGTAATTTTTTACGTCATTTTTATCTCCTTTTTAACATACCTTTTCATGTAGTTTTTGATGTCAAGTTTTACAATAGGGGATTCTACGTCCAGCTTTAACTCATCTACTCTCTTTCTTTTCACTTTTTTCTTTTCTCGTAATATTTCTAAACTTTTAACCATTTTTAACTTACTTTACTTTATAAAATCTTATTTAAAAAAATGTACCTTATTGACTGAAATAGGGTACTTTAGGGACCAAATCTTGAAAATAGGGGACTTTAGGGACCTCAACTGAATATAGGGGACAATAGGGGATATAGGAACCAGACTGTGAGGCCTGCAGTTAGGCCACGATTGCAGAAAACCGCAACCTTCTATCTCATCGGGAAGGAGTCGAACAATTGGGTTACTCAAACAGTCAGTGAGTCATCGTTCTTGCGGGTGTACATATATACTGTGAATTTTAAAATTGACAGGAGTCAAAAAAGTTTAAAAATAAAAAAAAAATAAATAAATTGAAAAAAAGTACTTTCCCTTTCGTTAATTTTCTCTTCTTCTGGTTACAGGTGTCTGTCCAGGGGAATCGCACTTCCTGAAAGTAACAATTTCTTTCCAATCCTGAAAAAGTTGGGATTTATTCCATAATGCAATTTGCTCGAAAGATGAGTGCACAACACGTAATGGCAAAGGTCAGATCACTGGGAGCCCTTAGAGATTCTAAATCACCCAACGAGATCAAATTGGCAGGAGACGAAAGCAAGGAAAGACTTTACGAGCCTAAGCACAAGCAGAAATTAATTCGAGTCCTGACCGTCATCGCTTATCTGATTTCGGTCAGCTTCGCTGCAATCATTTTATCTCTCTACTACGCCTTCATTTGGGACCCCAAAGACCACAGGCACTTTATTGTTAAACAAAGAGCTAGTCTTAAATCCGAAAATGCCTCTTTATCTTTCGCGACTCTTCCAGAATTGACGCGCAACGATAGCCAACTCATTACAGAATTGACCCGTAATTTTACTGAAATTAGTCGCAATTTTATCCAGTTTAATAGCAATTTTACAACGAACTAATTATGTCTATCTATAGACATTTTTCTAGAGAGCTTGGTGTACAAAATTCTAGATTTAAATTATCAGAGTGTCTTGCGGACGGGGAAACCGGAAAAAATCCGGGAATTTCATTTAGAACTAGTAATTTTTTGTATTATAGAAAAATCCAGTTTTTTCTACTTTATCGTCTTTTTACTCCATTTTCATTTTACTTAATCAAAGTTTTTTTATTGAAATTTTTTATTTATTTATTTTTTTCTAAAATTACAGTCATCTATAAATTGGTCGGAGGAAAAATAAAATTTAACCGGAAAACCCCGGGAATTTCAATTGACAAATTCAATTGACACTCAATTATCCTATTCTTTAAGTTTAAGGGCATGTGTTACTTACCATATGAGCAAATTTAGATAACCCGGGTTTTTTTCTACAATTTTTACATTTTCAAAAAAATTATAGTTAACATCCGTCAAGAACGTGAACACGGACGAATGTTGACTAAAATTTTTTTGAAAATGTAAAAATTGTAGAAAAAAACCCGAGTTATTTAAACTTGCCCATATGGTAAGTAAGACATGCCCTTAATAGTTAAATTTTCGTCAAGTTTTGAATAATGCATGAAATTATATTTCAAGAGAATGACTGAATTTAAGTTTGAGCATATATTTTCATTATTGTATTTCAAGTACTTTTTAAAATAGAAATCAAAGTATTACGAAGATTTGTGGTCTTTGTTTAATAGGTATTTCGTCAATTCCTATCCTGTTAACAGTGTTACCAGATTTTGGGCTATTTTTGGGCTACTTAATGTGAATTTGAGCGATTAGTTGCCCAATCTGGCAACACTGCCTGTTAAAGATATTTTATGTTAAATTTAATTTGACTGAGAAAAAGATTGAAAGAAAAGAATTGGATGTATTTCCCACAATTTATTCAATAAAAAAGGTAGTGAAATACAAAAAAGGATAATATTAATTTACTTGTCTTCTGGCTTATTGAATACAAGAGTGTATCCACACTTTCCACAGTAATGACGATCTTCCATCGCAGCCATGAAGACTCCAGCGCCACACTGTTCTGAAGGACATTCTCGTCTCAAACGATGAATTTTTCCATTCTCGTCCACCTAAAATTTTTTTAAATTAAATTTTTATATTTATTACTTATTAATATATAATGAGGATAAAAGGATAATTAATTAAATTATTAACAAACTGTAGGATATACCTTGTAGAATTTAAGAACTGCAAGCTTGACCTTCTTCTTCTTATGTTTGATTTTCTTTGGGGTTGAGTAATTCTTCTTCTTGCGTTTTTTGGCTCCTCCCCTGAGGCGTAGCACAAGATGAAGGGTGGACTCTTTCTGAATGTTGTAGTCGGACAGTGTCCTTCCATCTTCGAGCTGTTTACCAGCGAAGATCAATCTTTGCTGATCAGGTGGGATCCCTGAAAAGGAAACAATTTATTTTAATTCCCTTAAATATTAAAATTTTTTTCGTACTAATAATTCGACATTTTATTTCGGTAGTTGAAAGATGTACATAGTAGTTTTTTATAATTCAATTTATAAATTTATCAACTTGGATTTTAATTTATTTTAAAAATGTACATATATTTTTGAAATACTGTATTAGAATATTTTATTTTTCTTGGGTTGATAGTGAAAGAAAGTTTATTTTTATCTTTTCTTTTTTTTAAACATAACATACACACATTTAATAGTGTACTATTACTTGGTGTATTATTAACTATTTCAGCCTCAGTTAGGCAAACTAATAAAATAAATAAAGATAAATAAGAAGAAAAAAAAAAAAATGGTTTAAAACTCTGAGAAAAAGTAATCTTTACCCTCTTTATCTTGAATTTTAGCCTTCACATTCTCGATCGTATCCGAAGACTCGACCTCGAGTGTGATGGTTTTTCCGGTTAGAGTTTTCACAAAGATCTGCATGGCGAAGTTTGCTGGAATTCAGTCTGAAATCAAATTTTTATTCATAAATATATTAACTTAACAATCTTTTTTTTTTAAATTTTATATCTTTCCATTACATATTTTCGTCTGTTCGAATCTGATCCCAAAAACTTTTCTTCCACAGATTATTATTATTATTATTTATGGTAAAATTCAGTATATAAAAAAATAAAGCTAATAAAAAATCCCTAAAATACATTTTTTTTCAATACTATTTTCTTTCTCGACATTTTTATAGTCTTTAATTAAATTAGTAAACAAGCTGAATTCACAAGTCACGTACTCAGCACGTGAAGCTGAGTACGTGTTCAAAGATGAATTTTCCCAAGTGCTCAGTGTCGAAGATTTCTCTCCGTGTAGTGAAAGAAAATTCTTACTAGTCCTCAAAAGGATACTATTAAATTTGCGTCGAAATCAATCAGTATTACGATAAAAAAAAAAATATGGGATTAAGAATGTTACACATGGTACTTTTTTCTTTCTTGCGTAATTCATGAACGACCCCGCCCCTATTTAGGTAATTTCATAATGAAAAAATTTCACTCAAATTTTCATACAATTTTTTATTGACTTTACATATAGAAAAAATACAAAGCAGATTAAGTAAGCAAAACGGCGTTAATACACCCATCGTTTTCCGGATTGTTCGTGACCTGGGCGTACTTTCCCCAGACGATTTTTCCTGTTTGCGTGACCAAACCCAATTCCGAGATGTTAACCTCGATTACAGTTCCCTTAGTGATAACCCCGAGAGTCGTGAAAAGCGAAGAATTTGGATTCCTCTTCACACCAATAATCGGTAGCTGGAAAGTGGCTTTTAGCTCTGGATGCGTGACATGGGCCTTTTTGAATCTGAGGGCCATTGGTCTGATGAATCTCTCGAACTTTGGCGGCTTTCTCGTGAAAGTTTCCCCAACGTAGGTGACCTTCGTCACCATCCTCTTCCAGGATTTACGCTTCGTTTTTCCACTTTTTAGGACCCTGAAGACTTCTCCATCTGCTTGAGTTCTCGTTTTCGGAATTGGAACGTCCCATTTGCCGGCCTTTTCCTTGCGCTTTTGTTTTATCATATTTGAAAGTGCTTTCGTGCTGTTGGAGACACTTCTGTCCAGGAGATAATATGGAATTGGTCCATGGTTTGGCAATTCGCTCTCCTTCTTGCCCTTCTTTTCCTCGTGCGCCTTGATTTTGCGCTTCATCTGAATCTTCTCATTGCGCCGTTCTTTGTTGAAGATCTTGGCCTTGATACCCCGTAAGCTTCGAGCCTTTTCAGAAAGCTTGTGAGGTGCACGAGCCTCCCTTTTGCGCTTACGTTCTTCATAATCGAGCCGACGACCGTAGAGTTTACGGTGCCGTTCGATGTATTCGTTTTGTGGCATTCTGATTGGCGAGCGCTCCTTAATTTATCAATCTGAAAGCAAAAAGAGTTTCTTCAGCTAATTGTTGAATCAGGAGTACAAATTAAAATTGTAATTTTAGTAAATCTAGTCTTCTAGCGACATTTTGTAATGGGCAACGTCTTTTTGCAAAAGAATGTATAATCAATTTTTATTATTAGCAAATTATTTGACATTATGTACGTTTTCTTAAATTTTTTTCAACTAAAAAGGTTACTGAACTTCTTTTACAAATTTCTTCTTCAATTCTACAAGAATTTTAAACCCCTTAAAATAATATAAAAGATATAAAAATTGATTCAGACTTTTAAAAACTCATTTCTTGGTTTTACACATTATAAAATGTCCGCATGATTGTGTGAAAATTTAACATTGTACACGATAAAAACTTACCTGCCTCTTTTCTTGATCAATTACCGACACCAGACTTCCCATATTTTCTTTTATATCACTTTTTCCGAATTTTTCGAGGAATTCACAACGGAATAAAAAATTGGATCACTTTTAAATGATTTTTTACCAATCGAAAATACTTTCTATAAGCCAACAACGGTGTATGTTGTTCATAAAAAAAATAAGTCAATCGAAATTTAGAAACAAATGTGTAAAAAAAATTAATTTAGAATCTTATTTTCCAGTCATTAATTAATTTTTAGAAAAATTACTTACAAATTCTATAACTTTTTAAAGAACAAAAATATATAAAGAAAAAACTTGTATACCTTGATATTTTTTTTTAATTCTGAAATGTGGTGAGATTGCAAGACATTTTCAAATAAAGAAATTTTATTTTTTCCAAAATAGTTTTTTTTTAACAAATAATTTGTTTAAAAATATTTTTTCTTAAGGGCATGTGATACTTTACCACAAGAGCAATTTGGTTTCCGCAACTTTATGTTCGCAATAATAAATATTTTTAGTGGAAAATATTTATTATTGCGAACGTAAAGTTGCGGAAACAAAATTGCTCTTATGGTAAAATATCACATGCCCTTAAGAAATTCACTGAAAAAAATAGTTCAATATTTTCTGAGACTAAGATAACCAAAAACGATAAAGTTCTGAATTTTTCTGAAAAACTTTAAAGCAAAAGAAAAAAAAATCCAAAATACGATATCACGAAAATGGAAGATAAATCTTTATTCGTGTACAATGTATTTTCACGATGTTTATAAAACAATGTGCATTAAGTTAATATAAGCTACACTGTATTCTAAATGAAAGTTTTATATTTTGTTAATATGCAAACAAATTGGGCACTTCTAAGAAGTAATTTGTTTACAGAAAATTACTATTTTTAAATAACACAGGCATATAAAGAAAAAGTGTGTCGAGACGAAAAAATAACCTTATATAAAATTGTAGTATTTGATCTAACATTGTCAAAATCTGCATTGATTGGAATCTTCTGCTCACCAGTTTTTTTTATTCGAGTTTGGATTTTCAGTTTAGGTCAAATTATTCCAAGCAGGCAATCATAAATCGAAAGTCGTTTTTCTTTTGCTGTAAAATAATTTTTTAAATAGTTTTTGTGTTCGAAAAGATTTCAGCAAGTTTTGCTCACAAATAATTTTTTTTTTTTGTAAAAGTTATTAACTTTAAAAAAAATTATATAAAAATTTTTGAGCAATTTAGAATTCTTACTTTTTCAAGTATTCTTACCATAAAATTTTTTCTTTAAATCGTACATTCCAGAAATCTTTCTTCCGAATTTAAGGGCATGCTCTACGCTTCCATGTGAACATTTTTTTGTGTTCACCTGGAGAAATCTTTTCGAACATAAACAGGGCTGCCACAGACTAATGTACTTCAAAAAAGTGACAAAAGTGACCAATTTTATATAAAACGTGACTAAAAGTGACTAATTGTGAACAAAAAAAAGTCTCTTGTGTCCATAGTAACACTTAGTATTAGTAATTCTAGTGCTGAATTTAGTAATGAATACCAAGGTCACAATTTCCAGAATAAATTTTGCAAGTCACACAAATTGTAATTCGTTTTATTACAAGTAGATTACAAAAACTAAAAAAAATTATCACAAAATTGCAGAATTTATTTTGAACATTTCCACAATGCTTTAGGGTAGAAACTAGAAAACCTGAAAATCACGAACTATATTATTTATATTTTCTTTTCTTTTTTGAGATAAAATCTAAAATATCATTTTTTCTCTTCTCTATACAGTCTTCTGGGTTTTATTAATTTCATCGGGCTTTTTCTCAGATGTTTCCCCAATTCTCTTATTGCTACAGGCACAGCCTGGGCGAGTTGAATTTCTTCCATACCTTTTCCTTTTAAAAAGTGACTTATAGTGACTGTTTATTAAAAAAAAGCGACTTATAGTGACTTTTTCTTTAAAAAGTGACTGAAAAGTGACTTGCAAAAAAAGTGACTAAAAGTGACTTAAGTGTGGCAGCCCTGAACATAAAGAATATTTAAAAATTCATTTTACAGCGAAAGAAAAACGAAAAAGAAACGAAAAAGCGAAAGGAAAAACTTGAAAAAAAAATTGGTGAGTAGAAAATTTCAATCACTGCAGATTTTAACTGCTAGATCAATAATTCTACAATGTTATATAGCCCGTTTTTTTTTTTTTTTTTTTGGCTTGGCACACTTTTTTTGTGTACCTATGTAATTAAACAAGTTTATAAATATTTATTAGATACATGAAATTGTATAGGATTTAAGAATTAATAAAAAAAAAACTATTTGGAAAATTTACGAGTCTAAAATACATATTAAATTTGATCAGATTAAAAAAACTAAACAGAAATTTTTCGTTTTATATCTATTCTTAAAAATATTTCTATTTTTAAGGTATGTAGAATTTAACTTATATTTTCTGACAATTTGGATTTTACATGTCATTTTAAAAAGTAAGAAAAAATTTCTAAGAATTTAGAAATTAATGTAATTTAACTGGGTTTAAGTTTCTGAAAGTTGTCTAATTCTTATTTTATGGAATTACCTAACATGGCATAAATCATAAAATATATTTCTACAAGAAACAGCAGTTTTCTATTTTTACGATTAAATTAATTTAATTTATATTATCTACGTTTTTCACGAAATAAAATAAGAAATTTCTATATCAATTAAAAAAAAAACTTTTCTGTTTTAATATAAAATTGTGGAATTAAAAAAAATATATTTCTAAGACTCTCAAAAAGTTTTTATCTTCAGTTCTTATTTATCAGAATTGTGTAAATTTTAATGAGCGAAAAAATATATTTTTGTTCACTTCAAATTCTATTTGAATAATAAATTTTTCTCTAAACTGCTGATAAAAAAAAATATCTGAAAATATTATAGATATAATTTATTAACATGAAGAATCCTGAAAAATAAAATGAAATTTTTGGAATTCCATAAAAAAATTTTTAAACATTACTTGTGCCTCTTGTGTTGTAAGAATGACACGTGATAAAATTCGAATACAGAACAAGTTGTTCAATTGTCTCAAAATATGTACGCGAAAATAAATTCCAGACTGAAAGAAATGACAAATATATTAAATTAAATTTCATTAAAACACAAATTAAAATAAATTAACATGAATAAACGTCTTCAATAAAATCAAAGCTGAACTTTTACTACGGTCTCAACGTAGAGACCCTAACCTAAAAATCAGATTTTTACCATTTTTTCATGACTCAAAAATAAAGTTTTTCTTGGAAGAAAAACACCTTGCGATATTAAGAAATAACATCAATACCTTAAAGATTGTGCTCAGATATTGGAAAAACTGAAAAAAGAAAACATTTTTTGATTTTCAACACGTGACATTTCGTGGCTTCAGGATTCACAAAATAAAATCGAATCTATCTACAGCTCCAATTTTAAGAAACCTCGACGAATTAAAGTGAAGTTGACGCATAATTAATTCGGAAAGACAAAAATAATGCGATAAATGTATAAAAATTGTAAATAAAGACGAGAAATGTGATAAACAATTGGAAAATTTTACCTTACACACCTAGACACACGCCATATGCAGAAAGAAAGGAAACTAGTGCTGCCAACTATCGACAGTATCGACTATAACTAACCACTCTACAGCAGGGTTGTGAAGTGACGCGTCACTCGAGGTTTTCTACGTATAATACGTTTTTGACGTAATATACGTCAAAAACAGTAGAAAACCGTATAAAATGTAGAAAACTCCTAGAAGTGACGTTTCCAAGGTGGCCGCCTTACAAAACATAACCTCACTTTCTAAAAAATAGGTTATGTTTGTTATATTTTGATATTTACGCATGCGCACTGAATGTTTCCATTCAGACGTAATATACCGTAGAAAACTAAAGAGGTAATATACGTATATAGTAATATACGCGTAGAAAACTACGTATAATACGTGAAGTATTATACGAGCACAACCCTGCTCTACAGCAGTTGCGAATCGGACTTGGGTGGTGTCCCATGGATCCGGAAACGTTGCGTTTTATGCGAAGACATGGGAGTGAGAGAGACGCGTTTTGCGTTGCGTTACAATGAGAGAGAAAGAGACAGAAGTATACTTTTCTCTTCTTTTCCCTCATTATGACGCAACGCAAAACGCAATCCATGGGACGCCACCCTAGAGATTTTCGCCCACAAATCCAACTTGTAAATCTTTAGGTTGGCGTCCAATGATTGCGTTTTGCGTTGCGTTATAATGAGAGAGAAAAAGAAAGAAGTATACTTTTTTCTCTTTTACTCTCATTATGACGCAACGCAAAACGCAATCATGGGACGCCACCCTTAAGGTGCCATCCCATGTCGGCAGAAAACGTCGGCGTAATTTACGCCGCGTAAAGCAGAAACTCATGAAAATGACAGAGATAGGTAGAACTGTATGTCTCTTTCACTCTCATTAGTTTCTGCTTACGCCGACGTTTACTGCCGTCATGGGACTGCACCTTAATGGTGCGTTTATACCTCGTCCTGCCCGACCAGTGCAGGCAGAAAGTGTATGAGAGTAAAAGAGATAGAGAGTTCTTTTTGTCCAATTTTTCAATCTCTATCTCTTTCACTCTCATGCACTTTCTGCCTGCACCGGTCGGGCAGGCCTAGGTATAAACGCACCATAAAGGTGGAGTCCCATGTCGGCAGAAAACGCAAAGCAAAAAGCAGAAAATCATAAGAGTGAAAGAGAGAGAGAATCTGTCTGTCTCTTTTACTCTTACGATTTTCTACTTTCTGCTTTGCGTTTTCTGCTGCCATGGGACGGCACCCTAAGTCCGCCAAGTAGCAGACGACGTTAACTATTAACGACTATTAACTATTAACGACTATTAACTACACTCGACGTTCTCAATAGTAAATAAATCCAAACCAGGGGTGGCACTCCGATGCATAAATTCGAACGGATCTCTCTTTCTACCATGTGAGTTAGAGAACGAGGTGCGATCGATTCCAATCGACTGTTCTTTCGACATCTCTTTCTATCGTATGAGATACATAGAGAGGATTCGATTGTTTGCAGATGACATTTCGAAAGATGACCAAGATTGATATCCACCAATTAGCGTCGGCTAAAAAGAGACAAGTTTACCCACCGTTGCAACTTCTCTCTCTGACGCATTATTGCGCGCTTTTCTATAGCGTTCAGCAGTCCATTTCTATATGTGGATGAAAAAACCATGTAATTTACCTTAGGTATTTTACTTGCCCAACCGTGCATATGGGCGTCTTTAAGTGGGAATCACGAAGTAGTATAAGGAGACCAATCTCCGTATATTGAAAGTGGCCTCACTTTAAGGGTGGCGTCCCATGATTGCGTTTTGCGTTGCGTTATAATGAGAATAAAAGAGAAAAAAGTATACTTCTGTCTATTTCTCTCTCGTTATGACGCAACGCAAAACGCATTCATGGGACGCCACCCTAAGGCCAAAATACACGCTCGTCGAAGTCTGAATATCTTTCCGCGTTTACATAAGAGTAAAAGAGATAGAGCAAAAAAAATTGGACAAAAAGAACTCTCCATCTCTTTTACTCTTATGTAAACGCGGAAAGATATCCACACTTCGACGAGCGTGTATTTTGGCCTTTAGGGGGTCAGCAGTGGGATTCCGGTGCATAAATTCGAACGGATCTCTCTTTCTACTATGTGAGTTAGAGAACGAGGTGCGATCGATTCCGATCGACTGTTCTTTCGGTATCTCTTTCTATCGTACGAGATTAAAGAAGGACGTTCGACGAAGATTCGAAATTATCGTCGAACGTCCTTCTTTAATCTCGTACGATAGAAAGAGATGCCGAAAGAACAGTCTATTCGAATCGATCGCACCACGTTCTCTAACTCACATGGTAGAAAGAGAGATCCGTTCGAATTTATGCACCGGAATCCCACTGCAGAGAAGCAGATTTTCAATAATCCACCGATGCCAGCGTTTATGCGGAAAATCCGGGAATTACTATATCACGTGATTAGAACGTCATCAAAACATTTCCCGCTTTGAAAACCACGGTCGTATAAACAGGGCCAGAATCTCCGGTGGTGAAACCATTAGAGCGATGACTCGCGTTATGTCCACGATTAGAGCTTCTCATCTAGCCACCAAAGGTAGAGCGCAACGATCGGAGGGTAGAGAGTTGGAAAGAAACTAACCTAAAAGTGTGTTCGACTTGGACAGTTCACGCTCACGGTTAATCGGTCATCTGTGCTATTTTCGTTAGTACAGTTTTTCGTTTTAAATAATCGTTTAATATTAACATATTTTACAATGCCGAAATCGTGTTGCGTTCCGAAGTGTACCAAGGAATATAGTGGTGAAAAACGTTCAATTTTTATGGTTCCGAAGGATGAGGAACTTCGAAAAAAATGGGAGGAAGCTATTCCAGGAACGCCAAGACTTAAATCTTTTCATAGTGTTGGAGAAAAGCACTTTAAAGAAAATTGCATTATACGTGAGTATATTCACAAGGATATTATATTTGAATAGGAAGGTATTGAAATCTAGGTTATGTAAACCACAGTGTTCACGGTGATGTAAACAAACCATATTCCCTCCGATCGTTGCGCTCTACCCTTTGGTGGCTAGTTGAGAAGCTCTAATCGTGGACAAAACGCGAATCACCACCACCACCGTAGATTCTGGAGCTGTTTAGACCACGAAGTAGTATAAGGAGACCCAACGCCATGTATTAGACTTGGCCCCCAAATCACGGTCCCTCTTCCTCGGATTTTCATGTTTTTAGCTACGAGAGCGCCCCTTTCATGAAAAATCGCAACTACGAAGTGTCGTCTGCTGTGGAGTGCGTCTATAGTGTTTTTGAGGTTAGGTTTCCCTGTGTATACGGTCATCACAAATCCAGAAGGTGTAATTTAATTAATTAATTGTAATGTTATCTATATATATAAATGTATATTTACCATTAATTATGTTATTATATATACCGCAAATGGTATAGGAGATCGGAGGAAAGATCAGGTTTTCGAGGGATTTAAATTTATTAATCTTATTTAATGCAAGCCTTCTTACTGGGAAAAATGATAACATAATTATATAATTTAAAATTTCAACGTAAAAGTGAATATTAAATAATAATAATAAATAATAAAAGTAAATATATAATATATTATTCTTTTAGGATTTAAAGAATAGTTACTTATTTATTTTTCAAACTATTTTATGTCATCTTGCAATACTTACCGTGCGTGGTGAGAAAAAACTTAGTTTCCGTCCATCTCGCTCTATTTGAGCCTTAGTACCCGAATCACAATCTTTAAAAAAACAAATCGGCATATGCACGAAAAAAATTTAAATTTTATTCATTTAAAAAAACATTAAAACAACCACAACATATAAAATTGCAAAAAGCACAGTTTAGGTTATGTTTTTGAATTTGAACTTTTCTTCGTAATTCTTTCATTTGCCATGCGTGGCGCTCTCGTCGCTAAAAAAATGAAAATCCGAGGAAGAGGGACTGTTTGTGGGCTGCTTTTCAGCTGCCAAAAGCACAGGCGTTGGGTCTCCTTATACTACTTCGTGGTCTCTATGGTGGGCACTGTTGCCGATGCCGGTCTTCTTGTGTACATATATTTTATGGTGCCCACACGTGTTGTTAAGTTTGGTTTGATTAAGAAAACATACCGAAATTGTTGATGTCCTTAATTGTTGTTTCTTTAATTACCTTGATACGTGAAAATGAAGTATACGTTTCAGGTGAGAAATTATTATTTTTTTATTTAAACACATAACTGGAAAACTCCGATTGTATCGGTAACTCTAAACAAAGTATAATATATTGTAAAAGAAAGAAAAATTTTATGTAATTTCCTACTTCTTTTTATAATCTAATATAAATTTGTAAAATGACTTCGCGAAGCGTAATGAATTTACCAAGAATTTTGTGTAAAATCGTCATTTTCAATGTAGTAAATAAAACTTCTCAAATTCTACATTGAGCGTGACAATTTTACAAGATCTTTTATAGTAAATTCAATTCACTACGCTGCACGAAATCATTTTACAAATTTGTATGAAATTCCAAAAACAAGTAGGAAATCTACATATAATTTTTTTACAGCGAATGTTTGTATATAAAATAAAATATTGTGGATTAAACATGTTAGGTGTAGGTACATACTTTTTTCACTCGGGCTGGGAAAAAGACTTTGTTTTTTTGCAAATGTAGGAAATGAATTTTCTCAAAAATTAAACATTTAATATATTTTTTAGAGATTGATGACAAAATATGATGGAATAGATATCCTCTAAATTTTGTCGCTTATAGTTAGTCAATCATTCTTATTGAAAAGGAAAGAAAATTCAATTTTTGATTCCTCATAGAGAAAGCTTTGTAGTCGTTACATTTTCCAAAATTTTTAAAATAATTTAGTCAAACTTTCCTCAGTTGATCAAAAGTCTAATATGTTCAACGTTCTAATCAATTCTAATCGATCCAAAAGATGTGTATGACTCTCTCCTCTACCATTTTTCCAATTTTCAGTACTAAATTATTCGTATATTGGACACTAAGCTTGAGAAACTAAAAATCGATAAAATCGACCAAGTTTTTTTTCCATCCAATTATTATCACATGCCCTTAAAGTATTTCATCACTTTCTTCTGAGAATATCAAACAATTATTTATCCTCAACTTGATTTATTATTGTTTTAACAGTTTAGTAATTTGCTTGGTACTGTCTACCGGAAAGGAAATTTAATCTTCTCTTCCGATGGGGCCACAGTTATCAGTCCAGTTGGGAACCGTATAACAGTGTACGATCTCAAAAAGTACGTATATATCATAAAGATCTTGGAGTATATCTTAAAACTCATGTGTTAATTATTTTTCATGTAATTTGTATTTTTCTATTTGCAGTAATAAATCAGTAACACTTCCTGTAGAAAGCAGATATAACTACAATGTAATGGATTTATCACCAGATGGTTACATATTACTTGCAGTGAACGAAGGTATTATGTCAATATCTTAAAATTTTTACTTACTGATTCCTTAATTTTATTTTTAGTCTCACAAGTTTTTTTCTTAACCATAATTGTTTGTCTAAGGTAATACTTTCTTTTGTTTTAAATTATGTGTTAGTGTGCTGCAAGAATTTTATCGAGAAAAGTAAAAGTTTTAGAAATCTTTTTTTCAACTTAGCAATTAGATTAAGGTGGGGAGGGGGGGGGGGGGATTATTTCGGTGAAAAAGGCCTATTTTCAAGAACTTTTTTTCACGCCACAGACAATGCTATTTTCTTTGAGATTAATTTCAATTTCATTAGAAGTGAATAGATTGATTAATTGTAATATAATTATATTTGCAGAGGGCGAGGGACATTTTATCAGTATGGTTAGTAAAATGATAATTCACAAGTATCGTTTTAATGAACGAGTGAACAGTATCAAGTTTTCACCGGATGGAAAGCACTTTGCAGTTTGCAAGCAAAATAAGGGTAAGATATAAAATACTTTCATACATATGGGGCATTATTCCTCAAGTGTACCACCCTCAGAATTTGACTTTGTCTGATCGAACTCAAACTTGGGTAAAGTATAGTCCTGTTTGGCACAACTTTAGAGGAAAAAGATTTTTTCGATTGGATAAAAATTGACCGAGATAGGGGAGGGGGAATTTTTCGAATTTTTTCTATTTTGTGCAGTTTCGTGCTATTTCGAAGGTACTAAGCTCCTTTCCTATGGAATATACAAAATTTTGTCCCACATATTTTTGATAGCTTTTTTCCTGGTCTATCGAATGATTATAAACGTTTTTTAAAAAATTTTTAATTTGACCGATTTTTTTCAAAAATCAAAATATTTTTGACTTTTTTAGAAAAACGGCATTTTTTTTGTCTCAAAATAAAGTTTAAGTTTTTATCTTTTGATGCTGTAAAATTCAACTTGCCTTTTTTTGTTTTCAAGAAATTAAATAAAGAGTAAAGCGCCGCGCAAACGGCGCTCGAAACTGCTGGGCCTCTCGCTCCGTGCAATACTCTTTATTTAATTTCTCGAAAACAACAAAAAACGGCATTTTGAATTTTACAGTATCGAAAGATAAAGCCTTAAGCTTTATTTTAAGACAAAAAAAATGTCGTTTTTTTCTAAAAAAAGTCAAAACTATTTTTGATTTTCAAAAATATCAGTCAAATTTTCAATTTTTAAAAAAATGGTTATAACTATTCGATAGACCAGAAAAAAGTCTGTTAAAAACATATAGGACAAAGTTTGTATATTCCATAGGAAAGGAGTTTAACACCTTCGAAATAGGGTCTACCAACACAAAATCGAAAAACGCTCGAGTCAGCTGGGCCTCTCGCTCCGCGCAATTCTCTTTATTTAATTTCTCGAAAACAACAAAACACGGCAAGTTGAATTTTACAGCATCGGAAGATAAAGACTTAAGTTTTATTTTGAGACAAAAAAAAATGCCGTTTTTCTAAAAAAGTCAAAAATATTTTGATTTTAAAAAAAAATCGGTCAAATTTTTAATTTTCTAAAAAATGGTTATAACAATTCGATAGACCAGGAAAAAAGCTATCAAAAACATGTGGGACAAAATTTTGTATATTCCATAGGAAAGGAGCTTAGTATCTCCGAAATAGCATGAAACCGCACAAAATCGAAAAAATTCGAAAAATTCCCCCTCTCCCATCTCAGTCAATTTTTATCCAATCGTAAAAATATTTTTCCTCTAAAGTTGTACCTAGTAGAACTATACTTTACCCAAGTTTGAGTTCGATCAGACAAAGTCAAATTCTGAGGGTGGTACACTTGAGAAAGGTGAAAAATATTAATTCTAAATAGTTTTTTTCCTCTGAAATAAGTTATGGGTGGCTACACGCTCAGGGTGCAGATAACGAGATGCTAGAAAATGTGCGCAGTCAGAGACTCAGAGGGTTAACAGACATTCTGTTAGATAATAAAATTATGTTTCTTGTATTTTTTTGCAGTATTTATATTCAGTGCACCTGGTTTGCAATCTGGAGAATATAATCCACTTGTCATGGAAGGGACCTTTTCTGGAGCCACAGATGATACGATTTGTATTCAGTGGTCGTTCGATTCAAAGTTGTTAGCAGTTGGCTCGAAAGATACGTCTACTAGATTATACAGCTTGGAAAAATGGAACAATTTTAAAAGTTACACTTTTACTGGTCATTCTGATGTAATTGTAGGCTGCTTTTTTGAAAAGGATAACTATGATCTCTCTACAATCAGTAGGTATGATAAAAATATCCTCGTTCTACTGATCTTTTCTAGTACTGACAAGTATTTTTTTTATTTTTTTATTTTTTTATTTAGAAATGGGCATTTATGCTTATGGGAATGTTCCATAGAACCAGATGATTTCGTCGTTTATCACTGTCCATTAAAAAAGAGTAAACTAGCGGAAAGTGCTAGCGAGGAAGAAGACGATGTACATCCCAAGGAAAGTTTGGATCCATTATCAAGGCTTGGTATGATAGGCAGTATACTTTTCACTCCCGACTTGCACAAGTATAACGTCTGAAACTGTAAATTACACGCGTGCAACTTCTCGTTACATTACACTGAGAAACTCTATGTTAGAAAAATTACTAATATCGACAGCAAGTTGGGTCAAAATCCTTAAATTTCGACATTTTAATACATACATAATAAGTTATACTATTTTCATAAGAAGGTTTCCTATTTAGTAATAGCAAACTTTACTATTTTCTGTAGTAAAATCCGATTTAGGAAAAATTATTACAGAAATTAATACACTGTACAAAAAGAATAGTAGTAATAAGTATTTTAAGTAATATAATATACTAAATATGTAGAAGAAATTACTAAATGATTTAACAGAAAACGTCAAGTCTTGGACCGAGCGCAGCCGAGCATATCCGACGTGTGCCGTTTTTATTCCTCACTCTCATAATGTCTTATAGGTTAGATAGAACATCGCCCGATTGCTGCCCCGATGACCAGTGTTCAATTCCCGCCAGCCTCGTTTTCTTCTAACGACTTTTCTGTTTCAGCTTAATAATATATGTAATTGTATTCAGTGCATATATGTGTGTATGTAATTGCTAATGTTTGATATTATATAATATGTGTAGGCTAGAATATTAATTTATGTAGGCTATAGTGTGAAGTTAGGTTCCTTCAAAGCTTTTATTTTTTGCTATTCTGACTACATATTTTACTAACTCAGATAGTAATTCGATGCACATGGTCTCTGCGCATCATTTTACTAAACGGTTTACAAATACTGCAATAGTTTTAGTTCTTATTCTAAAATACTTTATAATTCTGTAAGGAGCTACGAGTTACTATTGAGGTTAGT
>CAJFCO010018108.1:122877-153244 GCA_904066015.1 Synergus gifuensis | reverse complement strand
GTCGGATTGGGTGCTCTCACTGGCACACTGGAACTGGTTGACGGGCCTACTGGACAAGGACGTAGCCGTCGGATTGGGTGCTCTCACTGGCACACTGGAACTGGTTGACGGGCCTACTGGACAAGGACGTAGCCGTCGGATTGGGTGCTCGTACTGGCACACTGGATTTATAACGTGGATTCTCGTGAACTTGAAACGGATTGATTGACGGGCCTACAGATTTAGGACGTAGGACCGGAGTCGCGTCAAACTATCTACGGACAGAGATTCGTTCTGGTTGCAGAATCTTGAAGGTCGAAGATTGCTAGGTGAGGAGCTCGTGGACCACGGGTTGACACTCTCGACGAAGACTATGACCGACGAGTTGATAGCCACGACGAAGACTGACTAGTTGGTAATCGCGACGATGACTGCTACCGACGAGTTGGTAATCGCGACGACGACTGCGACCGACGAGTTGGTAATCGCGACGACGACTGACTAAAGCCGCGGATACCTTCTTTCTTATAGGACTTTTTTGAGGGGGCGAAGGTCATAAAAGGTTTGGACACCTTAGGGTCCATGGTGACGCACTTGGTTTTTAGCGTCCGGTGACCAATGGCGAAGAACACGTGTAATCTCTTCTTACGTGAAAAACAGATCGAAGCTTGTTTATTAACAAAAGTTTGGAGATAAGTTTGGAAGCAACCTGAAGGGTTAGACAATGATTTCAATTTGTTGATTGCTTCTAGGGTGAGCTGATGGTTCAACCTTTGAGTTCTTTGACCCTCTGACAAGGTATCGGATCAATAATCGGATGTGCGGATTCTTATTTCTTAAGATGAATACAATGTTAATAATTTATTATAATAAGTGACGTTACGTCACACATTATTATTTGAAATATCTTACAAATAGTGAATATAATAATTATAATTACGTTTGCATTATCAATCAACGTGTATTTTACTTTTATAATGAATGACTAATTTGAAAAAATTTATGGAGTTTATATGACAATATACAATTTTAGTTGGTAACAAAAATTATACAAATAAATTTTTATCAGTTTACGCGTTTTTTGAGAAAAAACTTGCGTTTCTGTTATGCATGAGTAGTTTATTATTTAGCAATGACTCTTTGCTATCAATCAATAAAAATTGATAATTGTTTTAACAAAATTAATTAACAAATGCATTTCTCGGCTACTTTTAAAAGTAAAAACTTGGGGTTTTCAACGCATCCAAACTGTTAATAACTAACTTTTAAACATTTTTTTTTACTTTTAAACTTCTTATTTTTTTTCTTAACTTTCAATCTTTTTACTCTTTTTTCTAAAAACAAAATATCCGATTTTTTACTGCTAAGCAGATATATATGAGTAATTTCTAGAAGCATTGCTCTAGTTTCTGGAAGCAATACGGTTTTTCTGGCTTTACGAAATCAGTTCTTAAACTCGTTATATAAAAATCAGCACAGAATAAAAGCTAATGCAGTAAATCAGTATTTGTGTCAATACGGCTGCATTTTCTGGTATTGTTTCAGCTGCACCTTTTGAAATCTTTATTTGTAGCTTCCCGTGCCTCTTCTGATGATTGACCGATTGGAACAATGAGGGACTTGATTATATTTGCACCCTGAATTAGAACTTTATGGATGAAAATGATGATAATGAATGATATTATGATAAATGATAAAATAAATGATAAAATGAATGATAAAATAATTATCCATAATGGACTTTATGGATACAAACTTGTTTGTATCGATGACTTTACCAGATCAAAGCTAGTAATTTTGGAAATCATCTCAAAATTGTCAAAATATTTTCTGGCTGGGTTCCCATCATTGGAAGAGCCAGCACCTTGTTTTAGGGTGTCAACAATTAAGCCAAGTATTTGACAGATTTCTCTTTTTATGACTTCTTTCCTGGTATCGCGAACAGTTTCTTCCACATCTATTTTACATGCCCAGGCTTTCATTGGCAACCGATATCTGATGTTCAATACGCATTCCATTGTTCTAATTCATAAATGCAAGACTTGTAATCCGAACTTTAAAACCTTCCTTATTTTATTCTCTTTTCAGGATTTTCGTTAAATTATTCATCTCACTTGGCTTTGCATAACATATAACTCAATTTGCTGCAGATAATGTTCCAGTGGGATGTTGGCATACTTTTCCTTCAATCATTGAGCCAATTATTTCGTGCTTTTCAAAATAAACGTAACCATCAATTTCGACTTTGCTTTGCTTCAGTCTTTTTATTTGCATGTCAATTTTTCCAAGTTCAAGTAAAATTTTCGATTTCGTTTCTTTAGCATACTCAAACATTATTGGCACACAATTTTATGGCGAACAGGGTCGAGGATTTCTCGAAATTACTGGCGATGATAGATCTTTTAAGTGTTCAAAACGAAGACGAACCAAAGATATCAAAAATAAACTTTCATTGGAATTTTCAGAATCTTCGAAAACTTACTTCTAAGGGTTCAGTCTGGATGTGCCGGTCACCACCATATTTTGATATCAACTTTAAATGCTCCACATTTTCAACTTTTACATCTTTCACTTTTAACAGTCTCGCCACGTGACGAATTTATACTTTGTGCCACGATGAACTGAAACCAAAGAAATAAAGATCAAAATAACCTACCTCATCTATGTTCACAACAGCCCTATCCGATTCTCCGAACTTTTGTACAGCAGCCGTTGTCGCTTATAAGATCCCACATAATCTAAGAACGCATCCGCTCGCCAGCAGATAGCGCCACATCTGTCCTGCGTGTAGGGATAGGATGTTGCCTACGGAATATGGCGTTAAGTCATCTATGTCTTCTCTCTTCTATGTTTCGTCCCAGGTCCGTTCACTGGACTCATCAGTAAGGCGATGTGAACGGACCTTGCCTTAGACACATGGAGGATGGAGAGGAGAGATTATTCAGATGCCGAGAATCGAACCCGGGCTGTCTAGCTTCTCAGCGTCGAACATTGACGCTGAGCCGTGCTATTGAGACGGTGGTAATGGTAAGGGGAACATAGCCATTCTGCAGTATGGCTATTCCCTACATGCGCTAGAAAAGCATTGCATCCTAATTGGAGAACACTTGAAAAATAATAAAATAACGGTTTTTAATTAATTTCCACTGTATTTACTGTTGCAATTTGTAAGTACACTGCTCACTCAGTTGTAGTCTTGCCTCGGTTCGTCAAGACTCGTCGTGAGTGAATTTCGCAGGTAAAGAAATCAGGGTCGTATGTACCAGTGTTCCCTTTGTGGGCTCCACAAAGATGTGCATTGATGCCCATGCGTCGCGTATGGCACAAATGGTTGATTGGTTGATTTAAATGGCTGCGTCTGATTGATTACTTTCCTCAAATGAGTGAACCGACTGAACCACAGTGAAATCTGATTTAGGGCTTTGCACCCTTTGTAGCTACGGTACTGCCGAGCTAGCGGCGCCTCCCTCTCGACCCTTCACCTCCCTTATCTAAGTTTGGGAGCGAACCCAAGTTCTAGGAATACTACAACTGAGTGAACTGTAACCGAGTGAGCAGTGTATTACAATTTTGTTCTCAATCACTGTTAAGAAATTTTGTATGAAATTTTATATACTATATTTTTTATGAAATTTAATATAATGTATATATCCTTGACTCTGAAATCTATTCGTTATTCGATAAGAAGTTTTCCGTTAAGAATTTTTTTTCTCTGAATTGTCATTTTTTCATTAATAGAGATCAGACCCCCCCAAGCCTTAATGCATTTTCGAGGATCAAAGTTTTGGGTTAGAGGTACCAGTAAATGTCCGTCGAGGGCGCCAGCTGACGTCAACATGTAGGAATAGTATGTTGCCTACGGAATATGGCGTTAAGCCATCTATGTCTTCTCTCTTCTATGTTTCGTCCCAGGTCCGTTCACTGGACTCATCAGTAAGGCGATGTGAACGGACCTTGCCGTAGACACATGGAGAGGAGAGATTTCTCAGATGCCGGGAATCGAACCCGGGCTGTCTAGCTTCTCAGTGTCGAACATTGACGCTGAGCCGTGCTATTGAGACGGTGGTAATGGTAAGGGGAACATAGCCAATAGCCATTTTTCAGTATGGCTATTCCCTACATGCGCTAGAAAAGCATTACATCCTAATGGGAGAACACTTGAAAAATAATAAAATAACGATTTTTAATTAATATTATGGCTTTTGGTGATAATAGTGGGATGTAGCTTATTTTTGTGAATTTTTTGATATGTTAAATATGGGTTGTTATAAGAACAGGTCTTTTTAGACTCCAATTACTCTTATATTTTTTAAATATCAATTACCTATTTAATAATTATTAGTCTTAATTTGTTAAAGTAAAGAGATCGGGAATGTTTTTATTAAAATATATATTTTTATTAAAATCATTGATTTTCCCATAAATGACTAATTAATTTCTCAAACAAGACGATCGATGCGCCACCGACGGATTAGTTCACCGCCGAGTGGTTACTTACCATATAAGCGACAACTGCATTTCCCTCTAGTCGGATAGGTCTGATTCAGAACATTTATTTTGTTTCTTCTCCTAATTGGCCCTCCGACTCTCGCTTTAACCAAGGTGTAGTAAGATACAGACGCTCTCTCGCAAGCGTCTCAGGAAACCATCCCCTCCACTTACCTTGGCACTCATAAGTCCCACCGCTTCCCATTTCCCCTCTCACCTTGCGACGTCAGCCAGAGCTCTCGCTCATTCTCTCGTATCAGTTCATCGACATGAAGAAATGGACCGGTAACGCTGTGGGGAACACTGAATTCGGCTTTAGAGAGAGAGAAACATATTTTGGAGGTAAACCTGTCTCTGTCTATTCCAGGACAGTGTCAAGTGAATCGGAGACCCCGCGCATTGCCTAAATATTCTCCATGGTTAATGTTTTTTTTTTTTGTTATCTTGGGACATTCGCTATACAAAGTACGGTCCTGTGCTTCATCAAGCACCGCTCATGGAAAATATTCTCGACCAATCACCTTAGTATAGACAGAGACAGGTTTACCTCTAAAATATGTTTCTCTCTCTCTAAAGCCGATTTCAGTGATCCCCACAGGGTTATCGGTACATATCTGTATGTCGATGTATCAGATTCATCAAATTCAAGACATATTCCAAATAGGTTACGTTCTACTAAAAAACCTATGAAATTGAAATCCTAAAATTGCTAAGCTTCTCGAAATGTTATGCCTCTCTTTAACAACAAATTACATCTTACATGAAATGAAACATATGGAAGTCTTTTCATGTAAGAATATTAAAGGAAGCTTTCATTATCATTATGAAGCTTTATTATCATTATAAACTTTTTGATATTATTTACAAATGGACGAAATGTTCTGTAAGTTCAATCAGAAAAAGAAAGAAAAAGATAAAGGTAAGTATCTACATTATAAATTATAAATTTATCTATATTATGTATCTATAAATGTGTATATCAGTATTTTATAAAATATCACACTTTAAATAAATATGAAATACCATAAAATATACTATTTAAAAGTAAAGTCAACCCGCGTGCGGAAGCACGCGTTCGGACTCGTAGATACAAAATCGACATGATTAGGAACGATAACCCCTATAGGATTTTCTATGAGCTTTTGGGAGCCATCATCGAGGGGCCCTGTTATAATCATGTATAATCGCACAAGAGCCCTGCTACAACTACTTAGCCTGATTTTGTAGACCGAAAAAAAACATTCCAAAATATATTTTTAAAAAAAGAATTTAATTTGGGAAAAAGAACAATTGAATGATTTCGGAATTGGTGTATACATAAGTAACATATATAACAAGTTATATACATTTAAAGTGATTTATTGCAACGCTACAGCAACATTTGTTTTAATGAATTCAGAAAATTTATGCATATGACATTCTTTCACTCTGAACGATAGACTAATTAAGGTAACATTAGATAAAACACATATAAAGGCTCGCATATACAGGGTGTCACAAAAGTCCAGGGACGATTGGATATTTCCTCAGATAAAATATTTTTCCGGGAGGTAAAGGTCATTCCTGAAGTAACTTTCAATGAGAAATTCATTGGTGACCTTCATTTTGACCTTGAATATGACCTTTAAAGTTTTTTTAAGGTCAATTATTTTAAAAATGGAAACCCCCTTTTTTTATATCGGCAATAGATAAAGCGTGAAATTCTACGTTCAAGTATGTACCTTCAAGGTTAATCTAATATCAATTTTGTTTTTCAAATGGAAACACTCTTTTTAAATCAAAAATCAATGTAGCGGGAAATTTTACACTCAAATATGTACTAAAGTCAAAGGTACATATTAAATTTTGCAGGTCACACAAAGGTCATTTGAACTCAACAAGGTCTTCAGGGAGATCAACGTCATTCTTGAAGTAACTTTCAACGAGGAATTAAATGGTGACATTCACTTTGACCTTGACGATGACCTCGAAGGATTTTTTAAATGTTTATTTCATTTTTACAATTACTTGAAACATTTTTTTGGGCGATAGATGTCGCTGAGGGAGACATACCGCAGTTTTGACATTTATGTGTCTACTTAGAAAATTTTATTGGAGAAAACATGTCGTTTGGGAGATTTTCCGCAGTTCAAATGACCTTTGATTGACTTTCAATATTTACAATATACCTTTGACTTTGGCACATACTTGATCGTAAAATTTCCCGCTCTATCGATTTCCGATGTAAAACAGCGGGTTTCTATTTAAAAAAATAAAATTGACCTTGCAAAACCTTGAAAGTCATCTTCATGGTTAAAATGAAGGTCAAATTGATTTCCCTGAAAGCCTTGTTAACTTCTAATGACCTTAGAATGACCTTTCAACGAGGAATTCATTGGTGACCTTCATTTTGATCATGAAGATTACAATTTATCTATGACGGGTACATATTTGAACGTAGAATTTCACGCTTTATCGATTGCCGATATAAAAAAAGGGCGTTTCCATTTAAAAAAACAAAGATGTCTTTGAAAAAACTTTGAAGGTCATCTTCAATGTCAAAATGAAGGTCACCAATGAATTTCTCGTTGAAAGTTACTTTAGCAATGACCTTTACCTTCCTGAAAAATATTTTACCTGAGGAAATATCCAGCCGTCCAGGGACTTTTGTGACACCTTGTATATTATAATAATAGTAATATTAGTACTTTTCTTCGTTTAAAGAAATTGACAATCCTAAAACAGGTGTTTGTTTTACATTTGTAGTCACTCCACGCGCACCACCATACGTCAACTTATGTTTTAAGTTACGTGATTATGTAATAAAACCAACCAACTTACGAAGGTGATCAAGAAAGTGACATACGCTACAGTTTTTACCGCCAGACGCCATTTGAGCAGTTACTATTCTATTGATTAAATTCGAAATATGTTATTAATTTTAATATATTTATTTATTAATTACTTTATTTAATTGTTCATTGACATCTTGTTAGCAGAGGTTATTTTCAATGATTCTAAACGGTTTGGCCTCTCGTATTGAAATATTCTATTACCTCCTTAAAACAGCCTGACATAATCGAACACAATTCTGACATTTTTGTAACGCAAAACGGGCGAAAAAACTGGCATTCTTAGGCGCAAGTTGCAAATAGTATATTGTGTATCAAGGTCACAAAGAAAATTGATATTCTTTGTCCCACCCTCTCGTCAATTAAGTTTTGCATTTTTAAATACTATAGAGCGAGACTTGAAAGTAAATGATTTCAGATTTTTCATGTACAATATGCTGCGAAGAAAACTTTTTAAGAAAATTGACTCTCCCGGGAGCAAAATGCAACACAACCATAGATGCGTGTTTTGGCGTACTTTATCAGCAGTTCACAAATGAAAAGCAAAATCGAAAGGGAACATCCGAAAGTAATGAAGAAAACCAGTGGAATACGAATATCGACTGATTTATATTCTTCTTCTCCTGCCCATCGATTTGACATTCTTACAGGAGGCGAAAGCTGATTTTCCCAGTGATATACTAGACCCGAGTGTATCATCCTTTGCATCTATGTATCAACTCCCTTCAGGAAGGAGGATTTTGGTTCGAAGTGAATTATCTTCGGCATAGAAGACAAATACTCCTTCATGATCTTCATCGTAGTATTATTTCTCGATTCTTTCTGTTTTCTGATTGCAATTAGCGCCTTCGATTTCTTAAGAATGCAACCAACATTCTTGCCTTCCATAAGCATATCGATGCATTCATCTTCTGTCAAAACAGTTCTAGATTTGCGTGCTAATGCTTGCAAAATGGAATCATTCTGTTTCCTCATAAAACGCAACTTATTAGATGTCGTCTCTAGACTGAGATTTGACCTGATTAACTCCTCTATTGTGTCAATAGGCATATCAGACTTCTTTGTAATAAGTTGCGTGTCCGTTAGCAATGCGAAGATGTTGGAAGACAATACGGAGAAGGCTAGGAGAATAGAGACAAATACAATCCTTTCCAATAATTTCGAAGGTTCACGTGGCACTGAGAATCCTAAAGTTTCTTGCAGGATGTCGAGCCAGGACCAAAGATCTTTATCAAATTTCAAGCAGATCGTCATCAGCCATATCATTAGTACCATTAAAACCAAATAAATCCATTTTGCCGAGAGCGATACACTATCAATTTCTATAGTTAAACTTGGTATCAAAACACAGGTAGGAGTTAATCCAGTCCTCTTACTAAACAAACCTTGCTGCTCGCAATTGGAATCCGTTGCGCCCTGGTTTGTAACGAACTGAATTGTGTTGTTAGCAAGTAAATAGAAGAGACCACTTCGTTTGCTTTCCAAATGGCAATGATAGTTACCATGCCACTCGATTTGAGAAGGGACTTCCGATAATCTGAAGTTCATCTTTTGTGAAAGAGTTTTCGCGACCAATGCGTCAGGTCCAGATATTTCAACTGGATGTCCTGAGAAGTTGCGTTTTAGATAGACATTCGGGGGATTGTGGAACGATCCAACCTTCATTTCAAATCTATTCAAATCCAGAAGTTTATTTGGAAAGAGATTCCTTTTTTTTGTGTACTTTTGTTTTGTACAGATTCCCGTGAATGGATTAAAATGATGCAGCGTCCTGATTAATCGATGATTCCGGTGCAAACTATTTTCCGGTTTTTCTACTAGCTCAAGAATTGTAAAGTCGAGGAAATAGTTGGACCACGTGTAATGGAATAACTTTCTGTAACTGAGAATGGGTTTTCCTCTCTCGGGTATGGCGATCATCAAAAACTTAGGTCGAACTTTCTTTGCGAAAAGCTGATCTAAAAACTGGAGTGTATCAGCATTTTCTGAATTTTGTAAATTGTTTTCTATTAATTGAAACGCGATGAAGAACGTTTTGGAATTTGGTTGCAATACTCCCTGGATTAGAGCCTCTCGAAACTTTGAAGTCTTAGAGTGTCGCGCACTGATTTCCTTACTCGGAATTTCATGTTATGTTATTATGATTATGATGTTTGATAATCGATTGTCCTGGATTTTCAATTCTTCACTAACTATTAAAACTGTTTCAGAAACTCGCATGTTTCGTTTGATGTGTCTGCTGAGACAGTCGAGCCATTTGTTATCGTTAGATACTCCGGGAACATTAAAAAGAAGTAAAAAAAGAGTAACGGCGTTGTAGAATTTCAGATAGTGTGTCATCTTCATGTTTTATTTACCTAATTAGCTACCTTCCTTTTTGCAATTAGTTGATTTTTAGAGAAAGTAAGCTTTCAAACCGTTCTCTCAATTAAAACCAGACTGTCTCACCCAACGCTTCTGTAGTAACTGTACGAATACAAACATCGGTAGCAATTTTTCAAAGTCCATTTATGCATTTCAATTATAGAAATGTATAAATATAAAGATGAAACGCAACCTATTTTTTTTGTATTATTCAGAAGTTCAAACCTTTTTAGAATATAGAAATATTGATTCGCTGACCTTCCAAAGGAAAATACTTATAACAAACGCGTGTGTGACGTGGCTTTTTAATTAATAAAATTAGGCCTCTGAGCCACACACAAGAAAAATAAAAATAAATAAAAATAACGGAAACAAATAAAACGATAATAATTTTTGGGCACTAGTCCTTTCTTGGGACAATTCTAAAAACATATGTTAGTTATGCCCAGATTTAAGATAATAAAACAAAATAAGATAATCGAGAAACAAACAAAAACCAAAACCAAAAATATAGCCTCACTGATTGTTGGGTCCTTTCCTGGGACAGATGTTAACAACAATTCAGGTATTTGAGCCATAACTAACATAACCAATTAAATAAATGCAAATTTAAGGCAAAGAACAAGAGATAAATTTTAAAAATTAAGGCTTGACAACGATAGAGAGGGGTGGGACGTTAACTAACAAAACTCTTTTAAAATAAATAAAATTATAATTTATTAAAATAAATAAAATAATCAAAATTAAAAAAATAGGGTAAAATCAACAAGATTTAAAATAACAGTTTATAGGGAAGACATAATCATTAAACAAGAGGGGCAACAATAAATCAGATAATAAATCAAATAATAAATTAGATAATATCGATTCAGCCAAGGAGTTAAAAACAAATAATTATGATATAATAACTTGGCTGGATCGTAAAAGATAAAATACTCAAACCTTTAAGCAGAAATGCAGCAATTCAGAACACAGAACTCAGAACACTAGTACGATATTTTTTAGCTCGACTGACACTTTTAATTAACAGAATTGGAATGAATGAGTGAAGAGAAACGAGAGTCGATCTAAGCGTCGCTTACCGGGAGAATTAATCAAAAGGGGGGATATCTGACTGCGCGTGAACCGTAAATTAGTATCTAATAAGGGTGAGAGGTAGAGATCGCCCCTGAAGAACGTTGCCCATTGGTCTGCCCTGTTGTCTTTCCTTCTCTTCAAAAGTCTTCTTCTTTCCTCGCATAGCCAAGTCGTTTTCGCAGAGGAGAAATTCTCTCCTCTCTGTACTCAAGAGAGGGGATCAAACGTGGCGCACGAAACAAGACCTGGACGAGGGTGGCTGAAGCGCTGAATCCTAATTGGAGAACGGAAGTCCTTGCTTCGAACCGCAGATGTAGAGTAGACTCCGAATTGCTCCAACATAAAACAAAAAAGAAGGCACACACGGCCAGAAAAATGCTTTTTTTTCCTTTTCAGAGCCCATATAATTTTAATATAAAATAAACCTACCGACCTATTAACGATAGGGGTAGTAATTTTGGTCCTTCCTCACTGGAACAAGCCTAAGGTCTTGGAAGATCAACCAAAAGAGACAACGAGATGCTTGGAGACAGCGGAAACCAGAAGGGAAGTCGATTGAAGGTCACCAGACAGAAGAAGCCTCGCCAAAATGGAGGTGACGACAGATCCTAATCGACGACACAATGGAGGTGGATCCTGCGAATCTCTACCCTTAATCCTCATAGATTAAGAGGCTCGTAGTAGTTTACATAAAAAGGGGATATAAAAAAAATACGTATAAATAAAATTATCCTTAAGACTAAGAAATAACAAGAGACGAGGAGTGCCGAATTTATTAAAAGTGTCGGCCTTTATTAGAAAATATTTATTGGGAGGATTTATTTCAATTTTGTGATGTGTAGAAAATCTACCACATCACACGTGATGTACACAGAGATTTGCGCGCTCACACTCATTCTATTTTTCAGGACATACAGTCGACTCTCGAATATAACTTTCCAAAAGATAACAATCTCCCGAAGATAGCCAAATTCCACTCTCAAACATAACTAGGGCGTACACATACACTCATACACACATTCCGACAATTGATTAGAATTATTTGGTCCTTTGCAACTGAAGAATGTTTAATTAAACCATTTGGAAAATATTGATTAATGTAACGACTACAAAGCTTCCTATATGAGGAAGCAAAAATGATATAAACAACTGCAATTTTTTATTTTACCATATAAAATAATTTTTTGTTAAATATTATTATATTAAAATATTAGAATATTTTTTAAGTATTTCATAATGTTCGTGATGATCAACGTTTGAGTAAATGAGTAGTCGCCTACCCTCTCTCTTACAACCTTTAATGGGTCGATTATTCCCTCGGCTAGCTGTTGCACTGAAAAAAAAATTTAGTAATGGCAACTAAAACGTTTTGTTGTCCAGTTTTTGTTGCCTCAACCAAATTTTGGTTGTCAACACTAAATTATCTTGTTGGGCCAACAAAATATTTTGTTGAATCAACCAAATTTTTTTTGTTAGGTCCTTTTCTTGGCCTAACAAAACTGTTTTGTTGGCCCAACCAAACAAATTAGATGCACGACTACGCATGCGTGTCCACCAGCCCTGACTTATGTGATACTTTGCTGAGATTTTTATAAAATATTCTTTGTGCTAGATTAGGCGTGTGATTTAAGTTGCATTCGATACGTTAGAGGTTAGAGATAAGTGTTTATAGGTAGTTCGAATCCCGGTCGCCGCAAAATTTCTTTCAGATTTTTCGTATCGTAAAAAGCTTGCGATAATATAAATAAATATAATTTAAGTAAAAATAATATAAACTAGCTGTAAAGTTGTATCAACTTTTGTGCTCATTCAATGAGCAATTTGCTTCCTGTAAGCAAATATGATTTGCTTCCTCATAGAGGAAGCATTAAGTATTCTTTACATCAGCATTAAATTTTGATTATTTCAGAAGTTATATTCGAAAAATTCATTTTCGAAAATGACAATAAAGCTCAACTTTCTTATTTTTCAAATAAATGCATTAATCATATAGGTCAATCGATTCGTCTCGACATAAAAAATCTTTATTTTCCGTACATCAGCTTTCAATTTTGAATATTTGAGAAGTTATAGTGAAAAAATGAATTTTACGAAAATTATAAAAGTACACCAAACTTGTAAAATTTAATATTTTGTTAAACCCTTATAAGAAATTCAACTAGGTATATAGTGGAATAATTATATAAAATTTCATCAATTTATCTCCACGCGTTTTCAAGTAATTGCTGGATCGTGACAAAAAGGCTGAACAAAAGAATTTGGTTTTCTCAACCAAAACGTTTTGCTGGCTTTATAGCAGCAACTAAATTATTTTGTTGAGCCAACCAAATTTTGGTTGGTCAGACCAAACAGTTTTCTCAATGTGGGCCCCAGTTTTTGTCAAATGTCCACTTTTTAGGACCCCCTGAACCCGAAAAACATTTTTTTACGAATGTGTCTGTCTGTCTGTCTTTCTGTCTGTCTGTGTGTGTGTGTCTGTCTGTAGATTTTTAGTTTATGAGCACGATTTTAGTGTCCTAAAATGAAGATCAAGTTCGTTGGCCAGCCATTTTGTAAGTGTCCTGTAAGACCCAAGCGCGTGAAGCGCGAAACCCGGAGCGCAAAGCACGATGTGTATGAGAATGTGTCCTCGAAGTAGGCCGTTTTTTGTTAAAATTGTTTTTAAAAATACAATTAACACTTGAACAAAAATAAGTCTTATTATACTACTACGAAGTTTTGATCTGAGGTGCCGATGAAGATTTAGTACCTCAACCTGGAGGATCTTTTATATCAGATTTCTCCAAACGTTGAGGATACATGGGATTTACATCTCAGGAAGAAGGCAGTCGTAGTAGAACCTGAAAATATTAAATTTATTCATTACGTTTAATAATCAAAGTTTAATAATAATAAAAGTAATATTTTATATTTAACTACATATGAACATGAATAGGGAGACTTACCTTGTTAGAGCACTTTTCATTTTCTGCTCCCGAAAAGCATCATCTTTCTCAATGATTTCGAAAGTTAAGAAATTTTTTTGTGAAAAGCACAAAATAACAACGTTTCCTTCCAGTGATGTGTAATTGGCTTTGAACTTGGTAGTAGTAATGACTTGTTGGTTTCATAATTGGCTTCCCATCAACAATATCGCAATATTTCATCTGAAAAAGTTTATAAAAAATATAGGAAATGTTATGTAATTGTAATTTCCAAAAAATATATGAGAAAAACTTATACATACTTTCTTCCTCGGGTGTCTTATAATCATCTGCCGATAAGGGTCATTTTATTTCAACGATGGCATCGTCGTCAATAAAACCATCTACAGACAATCAAAATGAAATAATTAGTAATTAAATTTAATTGTGACGTCATGTCAATTATTATAATAAATCATTAACATTATATTCATTCCTAAGAAATAAGAATCCGAGCATCCGACTATTGATCCAATACCTTGGTCAGCGGGTCAAAGAACTCAAAGGATGAACCATCAGTTCACCCCAAATGCAATCAAGAAATTGAAATCTTAATCTAACCTCCAAGGTTGTCTCCAAACTTATCTCCGAACTTTTATTAATAAAAAAGGTATATGGATCTGTTTTTCACTTAACAAGTGATTACACGTGTTAAAAAACTAAATGCGTCACCATGGATCCTAAGCTGTCAAACCCTTTTACGACCTTCGACCCTCGAAAAAGTCCTATAAGAAGGAAGGTATCCGCGGGTCCAGTCAGTCTTCGTCGTGATTATCAACCTGTCGTCGTAAAAAAACATAAATTTAATTAAAACTTTTATAAATTATTATAAACATAAATAATTATATTATTATATAATATAATTATAATATATTATTAGGTGCACAACTTTGCTTCCGCCGATTTTTTCGAAAATTTGAGGCTTTATTCTGAAAAAGTGATTACCTGTTTATGATTCAAAGTACTGTCCGTCACTAGCCACTACTTTTTGCCATCTTTCGGGCAATTCTCGGATACCATCTCGAAAAAACTTTGTGTCTTTTGAGGCGATCCACGAATCGATCCATTCTTTAACTTCTTCATAAGAGTGGCAATGCTGCTCAGCTAGGCCATGTGCCATCGATCGGAACAAATGGTAGTCGGAAGGAGCAATGTCTGGAGAGTACGGCGGGTGGGGTAAGACTTCCCATTTTAGAGTTTCCAAGTATGTCTTGACGGGTTTTGCGACATGTGGCCGAGCATTGTCATGTTGCAGGATAACTTTATCGTGTCTCTCTTGATACCGTGGCCGTTTCTCCTTCAATGCTCGACTCAAACGCATCAATTGCGTTCGATATCGATCCCCTGTGATAGTTTCACTCGGTTTAAACAACTCATAATACACCACACCGAGCTGGTCCCACCAAATGCAGAGCATAACCTTGGCACCGTGAATATTCGGTCTGGGCGTAGATGTGGAGGCATGTCCGGGCATTCCCCATGATTTTCTGCGTTTGGGATTATCGTAGTGGACCCATTTTTCGTCGCCGGTTACAATGCGATGTAAAAAACCCTTCCGATTCTGTCTTTAAAGCAGCTGTTCACAAGCAAAGAAACGGCGTTCAACGTCTCTTGGCTTCAATTCATAAGGAACCCAATTTCCTTGCTTCTGAATCATTCCCATGGCTTTGAGGCGTTTCGAAATTGCTTGTTGAGTGACTCCCAATGATTCTGCTAATTCTTCTTGCGTTTGACATGAGTCTTCAGCAAGTAATGCCTCCAGTTCGGAATCTTCGAAAATTTTTTCTCTTCCGCCGCCATGCCGGTCCTCGACATCAAAATCACCGCTTTTAAAGCGTTGAAACCACTCACGACACGTTCTTTCACTAAGAGCAGCATCACCGTAAGCACTTGAGAGCATTCGATGAGCCTCAGCTGCAGTTTTCTTCAAATGAAAGCAGAAAATCAACACTTCCCGCAAATGACGAGAATTTGGCTCGAAAACTGACATCTTCGATCGAGAATACACTTCTGATGCAAACACAAATTCACTAATGTGGTGCTATCGTTATGTTGACAGATGTCCAAGCTTACTGTATGAAATTTTTGACCTGCCTATTTCAACCGACACTTACCGCTGCAGCCATCTGTCAAAAAACGGCGGAAGCAAAGTTGTGCACCTAATATAATATATAATATATTTATAATATATATTATAATATATTTTAATATATTTATAAACATAAATAATAAAACATAAATAATGAAAAACGTAACGACATGGCATTAACCTAACTTCAAATTCTCATAAAATATATTCAATATATTTTAACTTTACGAACCTAAAGTTCATTAAAATATATTCCCCGAAGAATTAAATAACCTAAAATATTCAATAAAAAAACCTGAAAAACGATAATCATTAAATAATTCAAGTCTTCCTAATATTTGATGACATGTAGCAGAAGAGTTTCTTTTAGTTGTCAATGCGTGAATTTTTGAAAAACAGAAAATCAGCTCGAAATTCATATAATAGCCAAATAGCCAGAGAAACTGAGTCATCAGATCGGGCGAGTTCGGCTAGTACTTCGTGCATTTTCGTGCAGTGTACTCAGCGTGAAGCATGGACTTTTCACCGACACGCTGCGTTTGAATGTATTGCTCCCACAAGGAAGCGTTGTGGGAGCCGAAAAATCCCATGATCTGGAGACACTGGTGGGGAAACGTCTAGCAAGGATCGGTAACGAGAGTCGGTGTAAGTTGCGTACGGCACGCACACGCGTATAACCTCTTGTTACAGACTAATCGATTGACCTATATGATTAATGTATTTCATTGGAAAATAAGAATGTTATGCTTGATTAATTTTTTAAAAATCAATTTTTCGAATATAAGTTCTCAAATAGTAAAAACAGAAAGCTGGTGTAAGGGAAATGAAGATTCGTTGTGTCCAGACGAATCGATTGACCTACAAGATTAATGCATTTCATTGAAAAGTAAGAAAGTTATGCTTTATTGTAATTTTCGAAAATGAATTTTTGGAATATAACTTCTCAAATAATAAAAATTTAATGCTAATGTAATGTAAAGAATACTTAATGCTTCCTCTATGAGGAAGCAAAGTGCTCATTGCATGAGCACAAAAGTTGCAACAACTTGACAGCTAGGTTTTTTAGTTTCACAACCACTAATTTAACTTTAAAAAAGCATCTCAATACGTTGATAATTATTTACAAGTTAATTAAAGTCAGTACAGTTTCAATTCCCAAACCCAATTTCGACGCGAGGACCAAAAAATGAACAGATTTCATACAAAAAATTTACGGTCCTTATTTTAGCCAATTTCACATACCTACTTATTTTTTATATAAATAGAAAGAAAGAAATGCAATTTAAGTGCCTTAATTTTCAATTGTTTTAATAAAGAGGTTTTATAGAAAGTTTAATATATTTGGCTAAATATATTATGAGAAATTTATATATTATTATTATTTATTTAAAAATAAAATCTTTTTAACTTTTATATACAATATTTTAAAAATTCAATACCATTTTTTTATTAAGATTTAAATTTATATATATAATTTTATAAATAATTTATTAATTAATAAAACGAAATTTAATATCTATATTAAATATAAATAAATCTTTATTTTATTTAGAATTTAGCGAAATATATTACATTTTCTATAAAACCTCTTTAAACGTTTTGTTTTTCTTGTTTTCGCTTGTAGACTCGCACCATTTTGCTAAAAAAAAGAATCGAAAAACTAAGATAAGGTGGCTTTTTCGCCTCATAACCTATTTTCGGAGATTTTGTTAAAAAATTCTGAATTAGGTGTATCACGAGGAAAATGAACCCATATTTCCCATTCAGAACACTATTTTGATTCAGAAAATACTCACCATAAATTTTTTTCACCAAAATTTGAAGCGCTAAAAGGAAATAAAACTTGAGAAAATATTTATTTGAGAAAACGTGGTGTTTTACAAACGACCGTTCACAGGATCTGTGAAATTGGCTGATATATTCATTCATATTTCCATTTGTGTGCGCTCTAGTGCCGATCTCAAAAAGTAAATTGCGACATTGCTGAGCATAATTGTTCTCAAATGATATTCAGAAGGGTTTTTTTCGCCACGTGGCTTTTTCGCCCCACTCTACTCTATTAATTCATGGAAAAAAAATTAAATATATTTTATAAAATTTCATAAAACCATTATTTCTTCCTCCACGAGGAAGCAAATATATTTGCATTTTGATCATAATGAGGAAGCAAAATGCTTAAGAAATGAGCACAAAGGAATATAAATATATAAATGGTATACTCGATGTCGAATTCACAGCTAATTCAAATATTCCATAATGTTCCAGAAGAGTTTATAATTCTTATAGAACAACCTTTTGACTTATTATTAAAGAAATAGATATTTTTCATACTCAATTTTTAATAATAGTATATTGTGTCACGCCTCAGCAAACCATGCCTTTGACGGCCGAAGCCGATGTTTGCAGTACGAGGCGTAATGCAAACATCGGCTGAGGACGTTAAAGGGTTGCTGAAAAGTGACAGACGATATTTCATGCAAAACGGAATGGTTTTCGTATGCGAGTTAGGATACAAAAAGGTTTTGAAAGCTGTAGGAGGATGTAAGGAGTAAATTGCGGCAAGGGGGGGCGACGGGTCCAGGGAAGAGCCCTGGCGGGGGTGAAGGGGGCGGAGCCCCCCGATCTAAAAAAAACCAACATGTCAAGAAATTAGCTATATAAAACTTTATAATAAATCTCAGTTTTTTCATTCCTTGTTAATTATTAATTAACATTTATTAACATTTATTTATTTATTATAGTAATGGTTAATATGTACAACGCAATTGTTAAAAGTCATTTGGTTAACTTCCGGGGTCGTAAGCGTTTGTGATACGGACCTTACAATAGTTTTTTCACGGGTTTCGTTCTCGGATTCAACTATTTCCTGACTTACACATGTCATTGTTCGACATTTTGTAGTTTCCTGCAAATTTAACGCGGACGTCAAAACATTGCTAATTTTACTTTTATTATGAACTGAATCTTGCACGTACCCTTGAGCAACTTTGTCTGATTGCCAACCCCCCAATTCTTTCAAATCTATCATGTTACCCCCTTCATTTGCGAAAATAGTGGCAGCGGTACGCCGATAACAATGACCCGTATAAGTGTTCGGATTTTCTAACTTTAAAAACAAAGCAATCAACTTAGACAATGCCGCAATGGTGTGTTTCCCAATTATTTGGTTTTTACACATTCCTTTTTTGTAGCTTAAGAAAAAACGATCGAGACATGTTTTCGGAGGACGAACATTTATGTACTTCTTCACAACTTCAACGAACTCTGCAGCGATGACAAACGTGCGTTTTTTGTTTGTTTTGGTCTTCGGCAATGTAATCACAATTAGATTACCCTCCTCTTTCAGATCATTAACTTTTATGTCAGTCAGTTCCTGACTCCTGCACGCTCCCATGATCCCAATGACTAAGGCAACCTGTAATTTATTATTTTTATTATTATTACATTAATTTTTTTCGCCTTATGTATTTTTCTCCCTCTCAGTCACAAAGAGCGAATTTTAAACAAATATTTATAAGTTCTTACCTTTATAGCTAGATAATCCACGTCTGGAGCTGTTGTTAAGAAGCGAGTAACTTCAGCTTTGCTGAATACAGCAGATTTTGTTGGCTCGAATCCGACGGATTGCTTCTTTAAGAATGCGATCAAGGTCCCGTACGTGCTAATATTTTGCTTCGCTTTCAAAAGGAGAGTCTTTGTAATCATTGAGAAAATTGACCAGAGACTTGACGGTTTTTTTGATGCATTTAGCATTTTAAAATAGGCCAGCAGAACATTCTCGGAGCACGACGACTTTTGGTTTTCAGATCGCCATTTGCAAAACGATTCGTACACTGCTTCATATTTTTCTTTTGAATTGGAAGGTAGCAAATCCAAGGTCGCATTTTCTGCGTCTTCTTGTAGATGAGGCGGTGTGCACGAAAAATAAACTCTTCATTGGCCATTTTCGACGCGATACACTTTTAACAAAAACAAGATTTTAAACGACACACAGTATCTGCACGGTCGGACGAGCGTAACGTGTTTACAGACGTTTCACGATTTGCCACTTGCAGCCATATTGAAGCAGAGCTCTCAGAGTTGCGCAGAGAGTCGATTTTGAGAGAACTGCGCAATTCTCAAGCTAAAAACATCAGTGACATATACCGCGCATGCGTCACGTAAAAGAAAGCAGCGAGGCTGCGACAGTGGGCTGCGAGTAAAGTCAGTGAGGCCGACAAAATAGGATTTTGCGGACGGTAAAGTGTACTTTTACGGTCGAGGCCGGTAAAATCCTCCTCTCCGAAAATATAATACTTTGCTTCCCGAAAACGCGTACGTAACGGTACGAAAACCGTCCGGTTTTGCATAAAACTTATTACTGTTCGTCTACCGGTATATTTATTTATTTCTTCATATTTTTCCCAAAAATTTTTATAAATGGTAGTGTAATTATAAATTCGAAGCTTTTAGCAATTCATTATGTAATAATTCATATTAGAATTTGTTTTACACTGAAACCTCGATATGAGTCTCCTATATTTTTGTCAGCGGACACATATCAAGGAAACGGGCAGGTCATAAGTCAGCTTCTCAGAAATACAGAAATATAGGGGACTCATATCGAGGTTTCAGTGTATTATTACTAATAATTGATAATTTTGAGACGTCCGGAGATCAGAGACGCACATACTTATTTATATTTAGAGATTTTTCCACGTTTTCTATCCGATAAAAAGGGTAGATTAATATTATAATAAAATTGTCCCACCGTGTAAACCAGAGTCGGGGATGAGGATAACTGAACAGAGACTATTACTATTCTAAAAACATTTATTTTTACACAACTACAAAGGGTGAGGATTACAAAGTAAAAAATCGGTAGGGCTACGTGAGGTATCCTTAGGGCAGCATAGAAATAATTATTATGATTAGCTTTAATAATTCGAATAGAAAGAATTTGTTAATAGAGGACTTACCATTAACCTTTGAGGCTAAAATCCCTTCTATAGTCTGGAGCAACTGGGAGGTGTCGGATCTCGGGGTTGCCTCTAATGATGCTCTGGGTTTCTTGAAGTGATGGTCCCTAGAGATGACCGTAACCTGACCTTATACACGGAATCTCAGGACCAATTTTTCAGTCACAATTTTAATATTATTAATTCCAGCGTAGATAATCTTAATATTCGGTCTGAAATATTTTATTTCAAATTCTTTAAAAATAAAATCTAATTCTTATTAAATTTCGAAGACAAATATCATCTCTCCGGACTTGTAAAATTCCGTAAATTCCCAAATTATAATATTAGAATCGAGAAAGGAAAAATGTATCCAAATGTATTCTTCCCTATCCATGCCAATCTATTTTTATCTCTACAATAATCTCTTTCCTTTTGAATATCAATCTTTCTATCTTTCTGTATCTTTCGTTTATCCACGCCTATCCACGCCAATCTTTTTCTATCCCTTTTGCAGTCCATTGATGCAAAGTGTATACTTGGGAGGGATAGAAAATATCTGAAATCTCTATCCTTTTCTATCTTTCTACTTCCAACAGGGCAGCTTAACAGGCCAAGAGGGTTAATAAAGGAGCCTCAGGTGTAGTGGCACACTTCAAGTAGATACCGTTTCCGTTCCCGCACCAAAGAAACGTTAAAAAAATCAAAATTCATGTTTTTCTGAGATTACACAAAAAGGTTAATTTTTACAGGCTGTGCGACAAAGAAAACATTTCCATAAAATACACTTCCTCGGGAGAAAAATACAACACAACCATAGATGCGTGTTTCGGCGTACTTTATCAGCAGTTCAAAAATGAAAACCAAAATCGAAAGAGAACATCCGAAAGTAATGAAGAAAACCAGTGGAATACGAATATCGACTGATTTATATTCTTTTTCTCCTGCCCATCGATTTGACATTCTTACAGGAGGCGAAAGCTGATATTCCCAGCGATATACTAGACCCGAGTGTATCATCCTTTGTATGTATGTATCAACTTCCTTCAGGAACGGCGATTTTGGTTCGAAGTGAATAATCTTCGGCATATAAGACAAGCACTCCTTCATGATCTTCGTCGTAGTATTATTTCTCGAATCTTTCTGTTTCCTGATTGCAATTAGCGCCTTCGATTTTTTAAGAATGCAACCAACATTCTTGCCTTCCATAAGCATATCAATGCATTCATCATCTGTCAAAACAATTCTAGATTTGCGAACTAATGCTTACGAAATGGAATCATTCTCTTTCCTCATAAAATAAAACTTGTTAGATGTCGTCCCTAGACTGAGATTTGACCTGATTAACTCCTCTATTGTGTCAATAGGCATATCAGACTTCTTTGTAATAAGTTGCGTATCCGTTAGCAATGCGAAGATGTTGGAAGACAATACGGAGAAGGCTAGGAGAATAGAGACAAATACAATCCTTTCCAATAATTTCGAAGGTTTACGTGGCACTGAGAATCCTAAAGTTTCTCGCAGGATATCGAGCCAGGACCAAAGATCTTTATCAAATTTCAAGCAGATCGTCATCAGCCATATCATTAGTACCATTAAAACCAAATAAATCCATTTTGCCGAGAGCGATACACTATCAATTTCTATAGTTAAACTTGGTATCAAAACACAGGTAGGAGTTAATCCAGTACTCTTACTAAACAAACATTGCTATGTACTCGCAATTGGAGTCCGTTGCGCCCTGGTTTGTAACGAACTGAATTGTGTTGTTAGCAAGTAAATAGAAGAGACCACTTCGTTTGCTTTCCAAATGGCAATGATAGTTACCATGCCACTCGATTTGAGATGGGACTTCCGATAATCTGAAGTTCATCTTTTGTGAAAGAGTTTTCACGACCAATGCGTCAGGTCCAGATATTTCAACTGGATGTCCTGAGAAGTTGCGTTTTAGATAGACATTCGGGGGATTGTGGAACGATCCGACCTTCATTTCAAATCTATTCAAATTCAGGAGTTTATTTGGAAAAAGATTCCTTTTTTTTGTGTACTTTTGTTTTGTACAGATTCACGTGAATGGATTAAAATGATGCAGTGTCCTGATTAATCGATGATTCCGGTGCAAACTATTTTCCGGTTTTTCTACTACCTCAAGAATTGTGAAGTCGAGGAAATAGTTGGACCACATGTAGTGGAATAACTTTCTGTAACTGAGAATGGGTTTTCCTTTCTCGGGTATGGTGATCATCAAACACTTAGCTCGAACTTTCTTTGCGAAAAGCTGATCTAAAAACTGGAGTGTATCAGCATTTTCTGAATTTTGTAAATTGTTTTCTATTAATTGAAACGCGATGAAGAGCGTTTTGGAATTTGGTTGTAATAATCTCTGGATTAGAGCCTCTCGAAGCTTTGAAGTCTTAGAGTGTCGCAAACTGATTACCTGACTCGGAATTTCATGTAGAATTTTTATTATGATGTTTAATATTCGATTGTCCTGGATTTGCAAATCTTCACTAACTATTAAAACTGTTTCAGAAACTCGCATGTTTCGTTTCATGTGTCTGCTGAGACGATCGGGCCATTTTTTATCGTTAGATACTCCGGGAACATTAAAAAAAAGTAAAAAAATAGCAACTGCGTTGCAGAATTTTGGGCAGTGTGTCATCTTCATGTTATGCTGTAACTAATGAGGCTCCTTCCTTTTAAATTTACAATTATGCAGTGGATTTTTAGAGAAAGCAACCTTTCAAATCTTTCTTTCACTTAAAACCAGACTACCTCCCCAATATTTTCCTAGTAATTGTTTGAATGCAAACAGCGGTAGCAATTTTAAAAACTGTTTGAATGTACTTTATTTATAGAAATTGTCTTTGTAAATTGGAAACACTAATGGAAGAATTCTGTCTTGTCTATCGCTTCTCTAGTAATTTGCAGAATATGAAACTCGACCTACTTCAGCGGTAGCATATTTTCAAAGAGAAATGTATGAATTTTTAGGAAGAGTCGATTTAAAATGTATTTATCTATCGATTCTTTAAAAAATTTTAAAACATAAAACACAACCTAGTTTTCTGTATGTATCTTTGTTTTGATTCAAAAATACTTTATTGTTTAAAAAAAATGTATTCTCTTTGTTGAAAATTCAACAATTTAATTTTTGGTTAAAAATGCATGATTTGACTCATTCGCTTTCAGAAACATCAACTATAAGCTCAATCATTTGTAGAACTAACATAATAAGCCTAAGCCTTGTTTGGACCATCAAAATGATTATGTATCCATAATATCAACCCCCACAATACTTTATAGTATTGTGTCTAAGTCTAATCTTTATAAATCTCGTTAATTTTTGTGTTTCTGAGCCTCCAAACTTGAGATATCATGGCGACCAGTTTTTAAAATCGGTAACTTCCGGCAGCCATACTAGCCAGATTTATCATTAAAAAAAAAAATTTTTTGTAATAGTGTTTTATATCTATACTCTTGTGTGAAAAGTTATAATCTGTACTATAAATTTTAATTTGAAAAAAAATTCTTAAAAAAAAGGTAAAAACTTTGGTACTAATCCCTTAAGATGAATTCCAAAAAATCGATTTTTTTGGACCCTCTAAACCAGGCTCCCCCCTTGAATCAAATATCCAACTACCTTTCAAAACACTATTGCACAAAATCACTTTAACTACAGTACCTCATTTCACACTTTGGTACACTCATTTCCTTTGCACTTTGGAAAATGATTCCATCAACCGAAACGCCAAGAGAAGGAAATAGTTCAGCGCCTGAATTACCGATTAGATATAATTATTATAATTATTATAATTCTAATGGAAACCAGGGTTGGGTTGACATGGTTACAAAGGAAGGTATTAATGCAGGGCACTGTACAGTATACACTGCTGTGTGTTGTTGTCCCTTAGATACAAAATTTATGATACCTTTATGTTAGCTGCTTGAAAATCACCAACGAACTGCGCTGGATTCAAACTTTTTGTTTGCGAAAGAGGGTGGTGACAAACCATCATGCCGCAGCTTTGCGAACCTGCTATCTGAAGTGAGCGAAACCCTTCCTCGATTCGCTCAGCTCTGGTGATTTTCCGCGAGGAAAGGCACTTTATGCTGAGTAGGCCAATTTTCAGTAGAAGCGATTTAAGAGACGGTCGAAGTCAAACACTCAGAGAGTGGGGGACAAGCTCCTGAATCCAGCCCTTCCACTTACGTTACGACTACAACTTCTCGCTCCATGTTCATAAAGCTCTTGAGTTACACCAACACAAAGCGGAAGGTTGTGGTGGAAAGTGGAGAGGCTCACTTTTCAGCTTAATAACAATTCCAATTTTGCAGATAGAAATTTAATTATTTTTTAATATAAAAGAGTGATTCAAAAACTATCAATAGTATCAATAAAATTAAAATCAATTTTTTAAGCCTAGGTACCTTTCCTCGCGAAACGTCACACTGATATGGCGATTGGCCTAGTCACGAGTTCGAGCGTGCTTTTCGCGAGATGGGCTTAATCGGTACCGTTACAAAATAAAATTAACTTGCCTGTAAAATGATCATTCTAATTTGAGTACCATTTTGACAGCATTATAAAAGTTGATTAAAAATCATCAATATTTCGAGAAAATCATTTTATAATACAAGAGGAAATAAAAAGTCAGACAGAAAAACGAAGATATTATCGATTGTTAGAAGAAAAGATGCATACCCTGTGAAACGAGCTTTAGGCAGAAACGAATGAGCGAGAGTAGCGAGTGTGAGTGCATCTTAAGAGAGAGAGAGAAAGGAAGGAGAGTGAGAAAGGAAGAGAAGCGTGGAAGACGGGTACGAGAGAAGTCGGACGATAGTTGTACTGTCTTATTTCTACATTTAATAAACCTTCTTAATTGTTCTTAAAAGTATTCACGAGTTTGATTTGAAAAGAACTGAGTTGCTCTGGAAGAGCTGAGTTTAGATTGAGATCGAAGACTACTAAGATAAAGTCTTCTAATACGATGTAGAAAAAAAGAGCGGACAAAGGGAAGAGTTCACAAGTAATCGATGGTCAATAGGAAAATTTTCGGAAAGATAGGTGGTAAAAAGGAGTAACCCATAAAAAAATATGATCAAAGAAAAAAGATCAGAAAGAAAGACTTGTCAAATTGAAAAGTGTAGAAAAATTTTATAAAAGAGAACAGTCCAGAAAGAAATATAGTCAAAGGGAACAATCCTTACTCTCTAAATCTGAACCTGGGAAAACCCTACCAAATCCGTGAAATTCGCTGATTCATCTGCGAATTTCACTGATTTGGTATGGTTTCCACTGGTTTAGATTTAAAGTACATATATTAAATTAATGGTGAAGGGGAACAAAGAAATAAAGGTGTATTGAAGGAGTTTTCTAACTGTAAAACTACATATTTAGATGTTAAAGAATAGAAAAAAAAGTGACTGGAAAACTAATTTATTATTTCTGACAAAATTGAATATAAACTCTCTAAATCTGAAACAGCGAAAACCATACCAAATCAGTGAAATTCGTTGATGAATCAGTGAATATCACGCCCTTTATGAGAGCAATTCCGTTGATTCATCAGCGAATTTCACTGATTTGGTATGGTTTTTGCTGGTTCAAATTTAGAGAGAAGAATATACGTAAATCAATTGTTCATCATTTAAAACAAAATGATTCTATTTGGTCCTTTTAGCTAATGGTTTGTTGGTGGTGGACGTGGTTGATTTGGATACCTCGAATGTATCCTATTCATTTGCCATTCCAAAAAAGATCTTCTCACATCAAGCACTACATCTGCCGCCCTACCAGGGTGATTTCCAACACTATAATTGTGTTGGTATTGATTTCTGAATGCATTTTCATTAACAGGCAGTCGCATCTGATTGCTCGATTCTGTAAAAAGACGAAAAAAATTAAAAATTAACAGAATTCATTAAATTAATTAATCATTTAAAATTTCTTCTTCTTTTAAATGTAAAACATGGTCGATGAAAATTTTCTTGTATATTTGCATCATATATTGATCTGAATTTTCAGAATTAAAAAATTTGAAGCAAGAGATTTTTTAAAATTATTTTTTCGAGATTTGCAGTAAAGATTATTAGAAAAAATTATACGTATCATTATATAATTAATTTCTTAATTAGAATTAATTGAAGAATTAATTTCTTTTACCTCCTTTTACTAAATTCGGTTCCTGTCCATGCGATAGACTTAATTCTGTAATAAAAATATTATTATTATTCGTACTAATGTTTGTCAGAAATTTTTTTTAAAGCAATCAACTTTGTGCTTCTATACCTAATTTTTGATATTTCACTAACGAAAAAATACCGAAAAAAATAATTCCTGCAAATTCAAACTTTTGAAAAAAGCTAATTCCCAAAAATAAAAAATACGGGAAATTTTAAACTCATAAAAAATGAAATTCCTGAAAATTAAAAAAATAAGTCAAAAAATAACGTTTTTAAATTTTTGAGTATTGTAATTATACGGAATTTCAAAATGAAAATATTTTTGAGTTATCTGAAACGATTTTAGAGTTCAGAAGGATTGAAAACTATTTTAAGTATTTTTTGGGATATCAAGAACTTTGAATAAATAATTTATTTTAGAAATTGAAAGGAATTTTGTTATATAATTCTTCAAAAAGTAACGAAAGATTTTTTAGAGATCTCAGGGATTACAAAATATTTCAAAATATTTTAGGTAAATTCATCGAGTTTTAAGAAATTTTCGAATCTTTCAAGGTTCTTGAAATTCTTGAAAATCATTTGAAATCTCAGTGTATCTTAAAATCCGCTCATTTACTCCAAATGGCACAATCTGTCTGATTTAAAATTTATTCGGTTTACCTGTATACGCACCAATAGAACTGAAGAAAACCGCTAGGGTAAAAATTAAAGCACAACAAATAAACTTCATCTTTAAATGCAGGGGAATTGACTCTTGTAGATAAAAGATTGTCTGGAGCGATTGAAAGACTTAGAATATTGCCTCTCTTTCACGCATATATATATATGAGTACATGAATAAGTCCCCACCTATTTTATAAAAATTTGTTACACAATACATTGATAAAATTACTTTAAAAAAGCATTCCTATAGTGCAAGTCTTGCCTTGCTTCAAAATCTTTCAGATTAAGTCAAAAATATGGAAAAGTACGTATTTACTCATAAAACAGTATCTACAACTTTTCCACTCAGAAGCCTTATCAAAATCGTGGATTCAGCTTGAAAAGAATTGTTCTCAATGTAAATATTAAAAATTGTTCGGATTTTAATGTTTCAAACTGATACTTGTAGTATCTTGTAGTAGATACCTGTACTTCAAATTGATGCCAGCCCATGCTCAATTTTCAGAATCTTCGGTTTTATTAATATTATATAATGTGTTTTAGTCATCTGAAAATATTTATAAAAAAAAGCGTAGATATTTTAATAAACAAAAAAATTTTTAAACATTTTTTTGGATACTAAAAATAATGAATTACCTACATGAAACCTTCAAATGCTTCTAGCAAATTTTAAGCAACGGAAAATTTCCAATTGAGGAAGTTGTTGATTTAAGGTTCAAAGAAGTTTTCCGAAGTTTTAGCTCAATTAGGTTATGGTTAAGTTGTAATTTTGAAAAAATCTATTTTTTTCGCATTTTATAAAATTATAACCTTTCAAAATTATTGTGTAAAAATTTCAAGTAAATCGGAATATAACTTTCGGAGTTATATAACTTTAACCGAAGGCATCTCGAGCGGCCCACAGTGGGTCAAAAAAAAATTTCGCGGACAAATTGATATTCAGAAGCTATTTCTGAACCGATTTGAACCTTTTTTTTTTTAAATAAAGCTTATAAAATTCCGTACAAAACTGTCGATCCATATTTTGAAAAAAAATTTCTTTTTTTTTTTTATTCAATAACAGAAATGAAACAAAAAAAAAAAACTTTTTTGAACACCGGATTTCGATAAATACTTAGATTCAATCCCAAATACCTACAATCAACGAAGCAACTATCCAGGAAAGTTTTCCAATAGCTTAGCTATTGTTTAAAAATTTATTGAACTTGTTATAAACAAATAAGTGAGTGAAAATGGATTCATGGGGATTGACACTGATTCGTCAATTGATTTGCACTAAATATGAATCATTTATAGTCAGAAAGCGATTTTTAACTAAATTCTTTTAATTGTAATGATATATAATTGATAATGTAATTGATATCTTTATGTAAATTCATATTTTAAATTGATATTTTTTTTTAGAAAAATCTATATCTGTCTATATTTTATCAATTACTTTAAAAACTACAAAACCTATCAATTTTTACTAAAGGAAAAAAAGTTGCGCCTTGAAATTTTATCCGATTATCAGTCTTTAGAATTAAAATTCGAACGATTTTTAAAATTGACTTTCAGGATAATACTTTTCAGGCTGAATCCAGACCTATTCGCTTTTCATCGCGAGAAATTCAAATGATTTATTAAGTGTTTTAGTTGTTATACTTAGAATTATATTTATGTATTTTAAAGAAAAATATTCACTGGCGCTTCGTGCTCGATGGTTGATTTAAAAATTATTTAAAACTCGCACTCCGTCCTCGGCTCTGTTCACCGCGATGAAATAAATAAATAATTAAAAAAACGATTAAAAGAATTATCTTAATGACTTACTATTTACCTTACCAAAAAATGTTTAAGAGCAATTTTATTTGACATTTTGAAAGACCAGTTCTAATTTTTTTTAATTAAAAATTTTTAGCTAAAAATGGTGAAGGGAGAATTTGTAGATCTTTATAAAGCTAATAATTATGTTCATTATAATTTTCTCTATATATGATTTTTGAGTTCAGGGGGGGTTACAAAACGTGGAAATTTATTAAGAACGGGGAGGGGGTAAAATTTGATACATGTCTAATACATTCTTTGATTCGAATTTAAATATCTTTGTTTTTTTAATTTATGTGAAATGTTTTCTTAGAGTTCAAAGATTTCTATAATTTCATAATCATCTATTCAAAAAATTCCAAATCATTGTTTATTGGAGTATTTTTTTTTTTTCATTTAAACGTAAAGAATGTAGTTTATTTTGCAATAAAAGTCCTTGATTTGACGACAAATATTGTTGAAAACGAAGCAATGATATTGCCAATATGTAAATCTCAAAGGCTAATACAGAATGAGCAGGTAATAGTATATTTCTATACAAGAGGGCAAACGGGCGTTTTGGTAACTGCGAGTGTGAAGCCGCCGCGTGAACCCGAGGCGAGGCGTAGTGAGATGAAGCCGAGTCTCGGGTTTACGCGGCTCCTTCACACGAGCAGTTACCAAATCGCCCGTTTAGACCTCTCGTATCGAACAATATTTTTCTTTACAAATTCATGCGAAACCCTCGTTTGTCCACCGTTTACAGACATCAAACCAACCGAATCCAACTTAACCTAAAACATTGTTCACATAGTAACCTTTTACGACGCTAGATGGCATCACAACCTGTGATAGCGTTTTGCCAAAGACATTATACACCTAGATGCGGTAAGCTGTAGCGGAATATATATAGTAACCACGAAGTAATAGTAAGGAGTAGTATCTCTGTAAATGGGGATGGGACAATTCCACCTCCAAGAATTGTGACAGGTACGGCGAATTAAG
>CAJFCO010018108.1:90127-107791 GCA_904066015.1 Synergus gifuensis | reverse complement strand
AATTAAATTTTAAAAAATATATAAAAATATAAATTACAAATATAAAAAAATAAATTAAAATTAAAAAATATAAATTATATATACAAAATATATAATTTAATTAAATTAGAAAAAAAAACATATAGGTTCAAGCGTCCTGTAAAGCACAAGCTTCACGAAGGACACAAAAGCGCGCGATGAGAATGTGCACGCGAAGCGGGCAGATTTTTTCCGCTAGGTTCCTAAACGGAAAAGACAAGTATAAAATTTCACAAAGGTGCGGAATCATTTGTCCTAATTTTATTATAAACCTGATTTAATACATGAATAATAAATTTCAAAAAAAACATTTTTTTAACAAATGGAATTTGTTTAAACAATTCAAATTTAATTAATCAATGTTAATAAATATTCTACTAAATAAATAGTAATAATTTGTAATAAAAAAAGAATTTTCTGAAAAAAAATTATTTAAACAGATTCAATTTGTTTACATAATTGAGAAATAGTTAATCAATATTCCATTAGACCAATACTATTCAAAAATTATTTTAAAAAATGAATTTTCTAAAATTAACTATTTAAACAAATGGAATTTGTTGAAATAATTAAAGGTTAATTAACTAATGTTGATAAATATTCCATTAGATTGATAGAAATAATGTGTATTTTAAAAAAAAACGAGAATAAAGCACTCCAAAGGTCGATTTTATGAATAAATGACAATTTTCCTTCTTCAGGGTAGTTTTCAAGGCACGATGGATGGGAGGGGGGGGGGTGTGTTAGGAGTGTATAACCCATATGTATGGTACATGAAATTCTTTGTTGGATAGTCCTCAAAAAGCCTCTACACTTACAATAACATTTTCCTAAACCCTGAAAAATTATTACAAAAACTCCAAAAAGTGAATTTTTCCCATGAAATTTATGGCCACAACACAAACATAAATATTTTTCCCTGAAATTTTGGGAAACGTTCAAGAACATTAAAAGGGAGGTTTATTTAACTCTTTTTTGTTTGCATAATGAAAAAAGTTTTGCTTTGTTAAAATCTCAAACCTTTATTTATCGATTTTAGTAAAACGAAACTTTTTTTTTCATTTTTCAAACTAAAAGGAATCAAGATATAGCCGTTTCGGAGATGAGATTTTTGAAAATCAATAAAAAATCGCTATCGTTTTTTTAAGCATCACATTTAAATTCAATCATATTGTACGTAACATATACCCTTAACTTATGTTATTCTTTTATTTATACAATCGGAGCGTTAATTTTCCCAGTGGGCACAAAATTTGGCGACGTCTTTACGACATCGTTACGACATTTTTATGACATCGTAAAGACATCGTATGTTGATGTCGTAAAAATGTCGTAAAAATATCGTAAAGAGGTCGCCAAATCCTATGACGTCTTTACGACATTGTAAAGACCTCTTAACGACATGGTCATATGATGTCTTTACGATGTCGTAAAAATGTCGTAACGATGTCAGCGGCGGACATAAATAGCCGCTAGTAACTTTCACGTTTAGCATCAGCACGGAGCGACAGTTGGTACTAGTGACTTTCCAACGCAGCAGACGCACATAACGCAGCGTCCGAGCGTGCATTGCGTCGGCTTAGGTTTGTTTGTGGAGTCACCTCCACAAACATCTCCGTAAAGTAGAGTAAAGTAGTAAGATCTCGGTAAAGTACAGTCTCACGCACACTTAGAAATTGGTATATACCAATGCGAAAGCTTCAGATAAAACTCCAATTCGAATCATGCAGTTCGAGGTATTTCGAGCCAATGCGAAGTCTGTATCCAGTCTGTATCCGAGCGAATCTGAGTCATTTCGAGTAATTCCGATTCACATTTTCGACACATTCGTAGAACTTGCTTAATGAATTCGAACATTCAACTCGAATGAATCTGAGGCTTATCCCAAAAGAGTTTTAAATCGAATGAATCTTAGATTTCAATCCAAATATATGAGACTCATCCGAAGAAATGTTTTAAACAAAATTAATCCGAATATTCAATCCGAACGAATTCGTGGTTTCTTCGAAGAGTTTCATAACGAAGGAATCCAAGATTTCAATTCGAATGAATTTGGGGCCAATAATAATCTCAATTTGTCTGAGAGGCTTATTCGAATAAACTTATTTGTTTACTTAAGGGCATGCTCTACGGTGACGAAGTAACCAATTTTTTTGGCGCTCACCATGTCCAAACGGAATCATATATCGCTCTCAAAATTTGGAATACAGGAAATGAGACATTAAATTATGTTTGTATATTTAGTTGGAGCCATAATTTTGAAAAAAATCAGATCCCTACTTTACCGACTTGATTTTTTTTCAAAATTTTGACTACAACTAAATATACAAACGTAATTTAATGTCTCATTTCCTATATTCCAAATATTGAGAGCGATATGTGATTCCGTTTGGACATGTTGAGCGCCAAAAAAATTTTTCAGAACCAAGCGCAGAGCATGCCCTTAAAGCGAAATTTCTACCACTGATTAACAAAATTATCAATTTTAAAATACAAGCATAAGTGCAAAATTTTACAAGATTTACGGATTAGCTCGGATTCATGCGGATGGGAATTTTTAGGTTGATATTGGATCGCCTCGGATTGATTCTGGTAGGAATTTATGGGGTAACGTCCAACTCGTTCGGATTGCCATCTTTAAACATACTTCGGATTGGCATGGATTCACTCGGATGGGAATTTTCATATAGATTTCAAATTGGGACGGATTTATTCAAATAGGAATTCTTATACAGACTTTAGATTTTCACGGCTTTATACGGATATAAATCTTTATACAGACGTCGGATTGGCCCGAATTCATTCGAATAGAAATCTTCATATAAACTTCGGATTGGCTCGGATTAAGAAACAAATTGTGCGCGTTATTTTTTCTAGTTTTTGAATAATGACTAGTCGATAATTTATTATACTACACGTAATTTTTTCACTTACCAATAGAATTAAGGAAAATCACCATGGTTAAGAAGAGAGTACTAATAACGATCTTCATTTTCTCAAAATTCTGGAGCCTATTAAATCGTAAAGCATTCGACTCTACTTATTATATATTCCAAATTACGACCTTCACTTATATGAGTCGTTATATTTCTCATAATAATCAGAAAATAATTCTTTTATTGGTATATATTTAAAGATAGTAAACTTTTAGGTGATGACGAAGGTTAAGATAAGAATTCATGTGGTTCAATGTGATAGAAAAATATTTTAGAAAATTATCGTGCTAAAGAATTTCAGGAGGTTTCAAAATATAAAGATCAATGAAATACCAGCAGTCGAAATTGTAGACGAGACCATAAACTTCCCTTTACTTGAATCTCATAAAAAAAATATTTTAAATATTCTTATTTTTTTTCTTGCAGGGTTCGTTTTCGTACGAACCATAAAATTTTATCAGCTCTTATCGCATCCGGAGACTCAATTACGTGCAACCTTACCTATCCTTTAAAAAAGATTTGGGCAATTCGAAGTGGGTGGGGGAAATGGGCTAAACGATATCTTTTTATTGTGTGTTTGTAGGATTACCAGACGTCCTGATTTAGCATTACATTCGCATTTCATAGCGTTCTGATTATGTATTTTAATAAATATACTAATATAAATGTTTCATTTGATAAATGTGTATTTCCTAATTTTGTTCCTTACATAATATATTATATAAAAAACCAACACTTCAGCAAAAGTAAGTCTATTATTATGTCATTAGGAAATTTTGTTCTGAGATGCTCATGACTTTTTCAATTCAGATATAGTAGGGTAGACCGGGGCACGTGGTAACATTGGTTTTATTTTAAAAATTAAATTTTAAAAACTAGAGAGCAGCACTAGACATTTCCAAAACGCATCTGTGTATGCCATAACGTCATCATACATGGCGGATTTCTTCAGCTTTGGTATCATGTTCACCTCGCCATGTTTTGATCCTGAGCAAAACTAAGAATCGCAGGTATCATATGGTATTGTCCAAGTATGTTTGATGTAGGCTTTTTTGTATATTTTTGCATAAAGCCACCTTATCAGCTGTGGTACCACCTTGACTTCGGCGATATTTTATTGCTATTGATACAGCTCATCGGAAGCTTACAAGACTAGCAACTAAGATTTTTCTTAGTTGAGGAATAATGATGGAATTTGATCGAGGAATACCCAATTTCCTTTAATTTGTTACAGTAATTTCGTAACAAATGTTTCCCGCATTATATTTTTTGAACATGTAACGAGCAGTACTGAACCTACTCATTACATACGCTTTCTGTACATCGCACGTCATAGTTCTATGTGAGAGGCCACTACCCCATTTCGTGATCCGACAGCGCACATGCGCGCCACGACAGACGATCGGCTGCGAGAGTATACACTATACAGGTTGTCACAAAAGTCCCGGGACAGCTGGATATTTTCTCAGGTAACATATTTTTCAGGGAGGTAAAGGTCATTCCTGAAGTAACTTTCAACGAGGAATTCATTGGTGACCTTCATTTTGAATTTGAAGGTGACCTTTAGTTTTTTCAAGGTCAACTTTGTTTTTTTAAATGGAAACCCCCTTTTTTTATATCGGCAAAAAGCGTGAAATATAAAGCGTGAAATTCTACGTCCAAGTATGTACGCAAATCATAGGTAAATTGTAACCTTCAAGGTTATTTTAAGGTCATTAAAAATTAACAAGTCTTTCAGGGAAATCAAGGTCACTCTTGAAGTAACTTTCAACGAAGAATTCAATGGTGACCTTCACTTTGACCATGACGATGACCTTCAAGTTTAACCCAATGTCAATTTTTTTTTAATGGAAACTTTATTTTTTAAATCAAAAATCAATAGAGCGGTAAAATTTACACTCAAATATGTACTAAAGTAAAAGGTACATATTAAATTTTGCAGGTCACACAAAGATCATTTGAACTCAACAAGGTTTTCCGGCAGGTCAACGTCATTCTTGAAGTAATTTTCAACGAGGAATTCAATGGTGACATTCACTCTCGCCCGAAAAATGTTTCCTAAGTACACTCCTCTCTCATGTTAGCGGCCAGCTCGGTTGGTCGGCCGCTAGCACGGGAGAATTGGAAACAATGGAAACGTAGCAACGTTTCCATTGTACTTCTGAATTCGAGGCGTCTCTATTCCCGCCCCACCTAACCCCTTGCCACCTATATATAGTGCCACCAATTCTACGGAACGGCTAACACGAGGGCCGCTATCAGGAGAGAGGCCTGTAGATGTAAAGATGTCAAAACTGCGGCAAGTATCCAAAACAACATCTGTTTCCCAATGAAAGTTTCTAAGTAGACACAAAGATATCAAAACCACAGTTTATACAGTTGCATCACTCCTACTTTTTGTAAACAGTTTGCTGAGAATTTCAACAGGTCTTACGATTTTCGACAAGTATCTTGCATATGATAAGTAATATACAGGGTGTCTAGAAAGTTCCGGGACGGTTAGATATTTCCTCAGGTAAAATATTTTTCAAAAAAGTGAAGGTCATTCCTGAAATAAATTTCAACGAGGAATTCAATGATGACCTTAATTTTGACCTTTAAGTTGACCTTCCTGTATTTTTGAAGGTCAACTTTGTTTTTTGAAATGGAAACCCCCTTTTTTTACATTTACAATCGATAAAGCGGAAAATTCTACGTTCAGATACGTTCCCTAGTCATAGGTCAATTGTAACGTTCAAGGTCAATTAAAGGTTATTTGAAATGAACAAAGTTTTCCAAACGGTCAGTGTACGAGGGTGGTCTGAAAAGTTTCCGACCTCAACATGAAGAAGACAGCACTCGTCAATGAAAGCTAGTGAATGTAGTTGTGCATCTTTTGATAGTTACTCACTAAAGTTTCAGCCACTTTGGACGCGCAGTTTTTAGTTGACAGTTGTTTGAGTCAGTCGATGTGAGTGTTTTTGTGAAATTGGAAAAAATTGAGTATCGAGCTGTCATTAAATATTTGTTTTTGAAAGGCAATACGCCTACGCAAATCGAAGTTGAGTTGGACACTGTGTATGGGGACAATGCTCCATCATTTACCACAGTGAAATTTTGGGCAGCTGAATTTAAACGTGGCCGCAAGAGCTTGAGAGACGATGAACGTTCGGGACATCCAAAAACTGCAACTACTGACGATAACATCGCCAAAGTTCACCAAATGGTGCTAGACGACCGCCGAATTAAGGTGAGAGAGATAGCAGAGGTTATGAAAATGTCTAAAGAAGGTGTTTGTCACATATTCAATCAAGATTTAGGCATGAGAAAGCTGTCCGCGCGCTGGGTGCCGCGTTTGCTCACGTTAGACCAAAAACGTGTTCGAATGAACATTTCCAACGCTCTGTTGGTGCAGTTAAGGCGCAATAAATCCGAGTTTTGGCGCCGATTAATTACTGTAGATGAAACTTGGAAACACCATTATACGCCCGAAACAAAAATATAGTCAAAACATTGCACTGCAAAGGGGCAACCGGCTCCAAAAAAAGCAAAAGCTATTTTTTCGGCTGGGAAAGTGATGGTGACTGTTTTTTGGAATAGTCATGGAGTTATCTTAATAGATTATCTTCAAAAAGAAAAAACCATTACAGGTGTATACTACGCATCATTACTTGACAAGCTGAAGGCAGAAATTGCAAAAAAACGGCCACATTTGCAGAAAAAGAAAATCCTATTTCACCAAGCCAACTAGCCGTCTCACACCTCAGCGGTCGCCATGGCGAAAATCCATGAATTACGGTTTGAACTGCTTGACCATCCGCCATACTCACCAGATCTAGCCTCAAGCGACTACTTTTTGTTCTCTCATCTAAAAACTGCCCTCGGAGGACAGAGGTTTTCTTCAAATTAGGAGGCAATCACCTTCGTGAACAATTATTTTGCAGAGAAAAACGCCGAGTACTATTTGGATGGGTTAGAGAGATGGGAGCATCGCTGGGAGAAGTGTGTAGAGTTACGAGGAGACTATGTAGAAAAATAAAAAAAAAATTAAGAAAAAATGTCTCGTATCATTGTTAGGTCGCAAACTTTTCAGACCACCCTCGTAATTCCTGAAGTAAATTTCAACGGGGAATTCAATGGTGACCTTCATTTTGACCTTTAAGTTGACCTTAATGGCTTTTTGAAAGTCAACTTTGTTTTTTTAAATAGAAACCCCCTTTTTTTACATCTGCAATCGATAGAGCGGAAAATTCTACGTTCAGATACGTACCCAAGTCATAGGTCAATTGTAACGTTCCAGGTCAGTTAAAGGTTATTTGAAATTAACAAAGTTTTCCCAGAGGTCATTCCTGAAGTAAATTTCAACAAGAAATTCATTGGTGAGCTCTGTATTGATCTTGGTGATGATCTTCAAGTTTTTTTCAAGGTTTTTTCTAAGCAGTTCACGTTTACGTTTAGCATTACCCAGGAACAACGACGTGGACGTAGTAAATTCTGTTCCCTTTGGGGTGCTTGATTAGCGTGAGTCGCCTTGCTTCTCACGCTTCAGTGAAGATGTTTGAACTGAAAACCTTGAGCTTCTTGACAAAAAGCTATGTGATTGTAAAAATGAGGTACAGCATTACGAATCATCTCCCTATCAATCAGAGTAGCCTCTTGCAGAATCCGCTTCTGCAAATCATCTAAACTTTGGGGTTGCGTCGAGTATACTTTGCTCTTTAAATAACCCCAAAGAAAATAGTCGAGATGCATCAGATCAGGAGATATAGCAGGCCACTCGATTTCACCCCTTCTTCCAATCCACCTATGAGGGAACTGAGTATCCAAATATGCTCGAACCTCCCTACCGTAATGAGCCACTGCTCCGTCCTGCTGGAACCAAATATTTTGAAAATTATCGCCTGTAATCTCCCTTACTCTTGGTACAATTTGGTTTCTGAGAAGCTCTTCATATGCACGGGCATTGAGATTACCATCGATGAAGAAAGGGCCTATCAATGTATTATTCAAGATACCGGCCCTTACATTAATCTTTTGTGGATATTGTGTGTGACTCTCCAACATCCAATCAGGATTTGTATCGGACCAATATCTACAATTTTGCCTGTTAACTTCACCTTTTAAAGGGAAATTAGCTTCATCTGTAAATACTGTATTGTACAAGAAAAGAGGATCTCTATCAATTCTGTCCATCATAATTTCACAAAATTCAACCCGACAATCAGGATCGTCTTCATTGAGCTCTTGTACCAGATGAACTTTGTAAGGATGGAAATTAATGCTTTTTAAAATATTTCGCACTGTCTCAGGAGCAACGTCACGCTCATCACTAGCTCGACGTAAACTAAGGTGTGAGTTTTCAACAAATGCTTGGGCTATGTCCATCTGCATCTCCTCAGATCCTGCAGATTTTGGCCGACCAGTTCTCTGAAGGTCCTTGATAGATCCATGATTCATAAAGCGCCTTACAGTTCTTTCAATTGTTGATTTTGAGACAGGATTTAATCCCTCTCCATTACGAAAAGTGCAATTAAAAAGCAAACGAACTTGATCATAAGATCGAACTCGATCTCCCCAACCACGCATCATTAATACAGATATCCTCTCTCGTTCCGAAAGTTTAGCTTGCGCCTTAATAATCTTTTAGCGAAAGATAGTAAGTATGTACTCGTAATACGTAAATTTAGTTTCGATTCGTAATATTCGTATGGAGATAGAAAAACGGTATAGGACTTATGGTATCGCCTTAGGTATTGACATAGGTATCGAAAAACGGTATAGGACTTTTCGATATAACTCTTTGGGGAGGAACAGAACTCTCACCAGAACTCCTGGAACTTTCAATGAAAAATTTCCTATATGATTTTACAATATTCAAAACGCTGTAACCAAGATCAATACAGAGGTCACCATTGAATTTCTCGTTGAAATTTACTTCAGGAATTAAACTGACCTTTTGGAAAACTTTGTTAATTTTAAATAACCTTTAACTGACCTGGAACGTTACAATTGACCTATGACATGGATACGTACTTGAACGTAGTATTTTTCGCTCTATCGATTGCAGATGTGAAAAAAGGGGGTTTCCATTTAAAAAAAGCAAAGTTGACCCTCAAAAAGCCATGAAGGTCAACTTCAAGGTCAAAATGAAGGTCACCATTGAATTTCCCGTTGAAATTTACTTCAGGAATTGAACTGACTTCTTGGAAAACTTTGTTCATTTCAAATAACCTTAAATTGACCATGAACGTTACAATTGATCTATGACTTGGATACGTACCTGAACGTAGAATTTTCCGTTCTATCGATTACAGATGTAAAAAAAGGGGGTTTCGATTTAAGAAAAAAAGTTGACCTTCAAAAAGCAATGAAGGTCAACTTTAAGGTCAAAATGAAGGTCACCATTGAATTCGTCGTTGAAATTTACTTCAGGAATGACCTTCACTTTTTTTAAAAATATTTTACCTGAGGAAATATCCAACCGTCCCGGTTCTTTTTAGACACCCTTTATAATGGATGCAATATGAGAACAGCAGCCAACTGTTCGTGGACCATGGGCGCAGTCACAAGCATACCTTTTTATTCCTGCAACACCCACATTGTGTGGTTTATAATCAATGAAACATCTATATCCTTTCCGACTAATGTGTCTTGCCTGTACCTGGACCTTTAGAATATTTGTCTGATCTTTCACAAATTGCAAATTGAAAGACACATTATCGTTCATCATTTCGATCAAGTACCAAACTGTTTGTGAGAGTTGATAGGAACCCGTAAATAAAATTTATAGGTCTTTTTCTGTCAACTCTGGAAAAACTAAAAGTTCGTTTGAAGAAACACTTTGCAACATAAGCTTTTTAGGAAGCCAGCCATTCTCTTTAACTTCGTTAGCCAAAGTGTTTTCAATATCTAAATGTTGTTTCATTCTCGTAACAATTTCTTCTGAAAGATGGACATCTGTTTGTAACGCTTTTCCAAATTGATTGTGTAGAAATGCTGCAATTTTAAAATACAATTCAACCTTCGGAAGCAACTTATTATATCAATTACATGATCTAGTAATCGATATTTTTGTTTAATTATTCCATGGACGGATTCCACTGCCCATCGAATTTTTGTGACGAAACGTGACTGGTTTTATTCTTTAGTTGTCAACTGATTCCGCTTACTCTTTAAGGAGTTACACCACCTTGGCGCGTGGGAAAATAGGTATAAAAATAAGCATTTTTTTTGACGCAGTCATAAATTATTTAAAATAATTGTTATTATACATATGTACACAGTACTTTTATGTATAATTTGAATCAATGACAAATTCAAAAAATTTAAAAATGGCGGAAATATGAGCCAATGAGTAGGACCCTTTTTTGAAAATCCTTGTTGACGGTGTACCTAGTTTCTCGATCTGGCATTGTTTGAAAAAAAAATTTTTTTTTGCTTATTTAGAAAGGTAATCGCTATCGTGTGACGTAGGGAAAAAATTTTTTTGTAGAAATGAAAACTGTTTAAAAAAAAATTTCTACTTTTTATAAAAATTTTGGGTTTAAAAAATTCATAACTTATGAACAGGGCACCCAATCAAAAAAATCCTACGTCACACGATAGACAATAGTACAAAGAACATTTGTTTAAAATTTTAACAAAATCGGTTGAGTAGATCTTGAGCAGCCCTATGCATCGCTCGTATATGTGTATGTGATAGTTGTTAATTTAGCATCCGGAGGGGTATCATAGTTCGGACTACCTGATCGGAGCGCAATCTATTGGATTTTTAGTCGAATTGAATAAACTGAATTGTTATGTGCAGCAAAAATACTAAAATTCATTAATAACTTGATACTTTTTATGAACGTAAAAGGAAAAACATAAAAAGTATCAAGTTATTAATAAATTTTAGTATTTTTGCTGTACATAAGAATTCAATTTATTCAATTCGATTAAAAATCCAATAGATGGTGCTCTGATCAGGTAGTCCGAATTATGATACCCCTTCGGATGCTAAATTAACAGAAAGAGTGGGGGCGATGCATAGGGCTGATCTTGAGATCAGCCCTATGTATCATGTACATCAGTTTGAAAAAAGTAGTTTCGAGAAAAACACAAAAGAAAAAACAGTACGGCGCGAAAGAGACCAAGTCGCGAGAAGCTGGTTAGAACTATAAAATGTTCATAAAATGGGCCAAATCCTGTTATTCACTGGTTTTTGGGGTCGCTGAGTACGAATCCGGTATCAAAAATTTCAAAAACAAAATGGCGGATCCAAAATGGCGGACGAGTATGCTAAATAAATTTTTTATTATTTTCAAAATTGGTATACAAGGGTTTTTGAAGTCGCTGATTACGAATCCGAAGTCAAAATTTTAAAAAATGGCGGATCCAATATGGCGGACGAATTGTTTATAAAATTTGTTTATAAAGTAACAAATTGTTTATTATCTTTCATGAATTTAGTTAAAAAACGGTTTTTATCTATAAATTAGTCGTATTTAGTGGGAATCAATCGATGAATCACTGTCAATCACCTTGAATCCATTTTCACTCACTTATTTGTTTATAAAAAATTCCATAAATTTTTAATCAATTGCTAACTTTCCCGGATAGCTGCTTCATTTCTTCTAGGTATTTGGGATTGAATTCAAGTACTTTTCGAAACCGGGTACTCTTCAAAAGAAAAAATTCTTTTTTTCATTTTTGATATTAAGTAAAAAAAAATTATATAAAATTTTTTCTTCAAAATCTGGATCGAAATTTTTGCTTGGAATTTTATTAGCTTTCATTTAAAAAAAAACGTTCAAGTCGGTTCTGAAATGGCTTCACAATATATTTGCCCGCGAAACTGTTTATGGCCCTACTGTGGGTCCTAGCGGAACCTGAGTTTCAGTGACGCGTTGACTTCTAATTGCTGTAACTTCGGAAATAGTTTGAATTTTGAAATGATTGAACGCTTAAAATATTTTTAAAAGTATAAATAATTTATCTAAACAAGAAAAAAAAATCGATTTTTTGAAAATCTCATGGTGGTGTAACCCCTTAAAGCTGGCATCAGTACGATAAAGCCCTTTGATTCCAGTGCGACTTTCGCATCTCAAAATCCACGGTCAAGAAAAAGTTTGTCGCCTTTATTCTTTAATATACACAAACTATCCGTATCTTCAATAAGATTTTTTATAATTTCAGCGTCATTATGATTCGCGTAAAATGGTCCTGCCATATCTATAGTACTCGTCTGGTTGTTGCATAGATAGTAAAAGGCTTACATAAGGGAACCTTTTTTTGGCCTGAGTAAGATTTTCGCTGGTATTCATTATTACTGCTTTTCTGATGGCGAGCATATCTACCGTCACAAATTAACGTTTGCTCGTCATCAGAATTAAATAACATTTTAGAGACATCAGAACAAAACATTTTATAAATTTGACTCACGAAGTAGTTGATGTGGCAACACTACCATATATATGCACAATACTTCTTTTTGAATCTACGCCATAACCCTCCAACGTATACTCGTGTGTGATGTGCGGTGTTGCCAAGCCTACTCAACATCATGATTTTTGTAACATTTATTTACATTTTCATTGATTTACAAGTACCCTTCTAACAATATTATATGCTATAAATGTTTTTTATATATTTTTCTCACTATTATAAAAGATTTCATCGATATTTAACCGTTAATAAATGTGTGGTGGGTAATTGAATGCAATGAAAAGGTATTTTTACATAAGAGTACAAGTTAAATGATGGAAAATATTTATTAAAATAGCTTAGCTCCTAGGTACCACGGAATCTTAAAAATTTGACTGATTATTTTTTATGCATTTAACTAACTATGTTTTAAGTTTCATATTTTTCTGACCGTTAATTCGTTTTACGGTAGAACCTCCTTAAGTAACCTCTAGAGATAGCGTTTAATCCAAATCGTGAGGGTAAAACATCTTTTTCAAAAGAGTTCATCATGGATGTGGAATACTCTGAAACAAGTTGCTCTCGATCTAATTGCAAAATTGCAGCAACCATTTTGTTGGAATTTCCTGATCTTAATTTTAATAGAAACACAACAAGAGCTTGGTTTTTATTGACCAATATTGAGTTGTTTTTTATTGACGTTAGCATTTCGCGCAATTCGATAATATTTGCCCATGTCAAACTTGTAAAAATATTTATTTTTTCTTTAGATAAAGAAAAGTCTCCAACTTTGTCACATGTGCCATTATATAATATATTACTTATCACATGCAAGATATTTCCCAGGTAGAAATACATCACCGGCCCAGTACTAGCCCAGTACGGACTGCCGGAGGTCCAGTACTGGCTCTCAGTACTGTGCCAGTACTATGCCAGTACTGGCTTGTAATGCTTGGCGGTACTGGCAAACTACCGGCATTTTTTTTTGGCTGTACACGGAGAGAAATCAAATTTAAAACCCTGATGATTAGTAATAGAAATCTAGTACTCAGTATAAGATAAATCAAGTAATTCATCTCCATCATCTGCCATCTTATAGAGATTATATTGGAAGGTTTAGATTTAACGGTTTTGGCGCTAGAAGAACGAGTTGTAATGAAAAATTTTAAAAAAAGAAAAACTGTTTTAAATATAATAATTGCAATTAATTTATGTTTAAAATTACACAATCACTCGCAGGGTCTCTTAAACATACAATCGCACGCTCACACGCTTTGAAAAATCGCACTCGCTGGGGTTCGAATCCCTGACCCTAACATCCTAAACGCACGCCCTAACCGCCTAAGCTATTTAACCGCTTGGAGTTCATGAAAAAAATCTCAGCCAAGCTCTTGCCCTGAAAAGCCAGAGATAATTGCGAGGAATATATTTTTATTTATTTTTTTTTCCTTTACACATTTTATAAACAGTTAAATCTTAAATAATAGTTAATCTTTAAAATAATTTAATGGTTAAATATTTAAATCTTTTTATTATTATATAATATTAGCAATATGAATTACAAAAAGTTTTTAAATTACGCTTGAAAAAATATTTGTAAAGTATTTGATTATTCAGAATATTTCAAAAACTTTATTCAGAAAAATTTGTTTCACTAATATCATTTTTTCAACATTTTAGACAATTTTAGCAACTTTTTACAAAAACATAAAATGTAATATTTTTGGATCAGTTATACACGGCAGAATTGAACTTAAAAAATATTTTTCTTCAAAAAAAAAAAAAATGTTTTCAGATTAATTAAATATTACATTTCTATCGTCATTTTGAAAAACCTCAACATCATTTCATCATGCTTATCCGGCTACAGCCTTTTTGAGGAAATTTAAAAATAAAGTTATTCACTGTTCCTGAAACTTTCTAGATTATCATAATGGTAATCCAAATTTTAACAAATTAAGTTTATTTAAACCTTCCTCATTTGTTTAAAGTAAAGTTAAGGAAAAAATTTCGATTTGCGAATGTTTACATTTTTAAGGCTAATACATACATCATACATACATAAATATGCGCAACATATGTAAACATTTACTTAATCGTGAATTCTTAAACTGCATATATACATGTTGTCTTATCCTCTATATAACGGGATTACAATTGTACAAAAGATTCAGTTTAGTCATTTTAACATAAACTGGAAAATATTTTTCCCGATCCTCAAAAGTGAATTTATAAGTATTATAATTATTCGGTTGTTCTTAACAATATACAAAGAAAATCTACTAGAATGAAGTATTCAGTTGTAGCCTTAGTCTTCTTCATTATTTGTAAGTATAACCTATCGAAATAATAACACAGCCACATTCTCGTTACACGTCGCGCTTCACATCATCTTTCATAATTAGTTTTCGACATAACTTCAAAAAACCTCATTTTTGAGTATTTGATGGAAAAAGATGTTTTTCTTTATAGATTTCAAGACATTAGATCAAAAAATCAGTTAAGTCAGTGACACTCGGGTATGGGACACTAGATTTAGTCACTTGGATTTAGGGACACTGGATTTAGTTACTTGATCTAGAGAGCAGTGGATTTAGGGACACTGGGATTAATTTAAGAATAAGGCAATAACGGTTAGGGATACTCAGGAGCTTGTATCAAAGGATTCGGAATGGTTGACGGGCCTACTAATTGAGGACGTAGGACCGGAGTCGCGTCGTGCTGCCAATGGGCAGGGATTCGTTCCAGATGCAGATCACGACGAAGACGAAGATTATGAGATTGTAGCTTTACGAAGACGACTGAAGACTGGTTGGTGATCACGACGATAACGGGTTGACAATCACGACAAAGACTGACGACGATTGACTGGGTGACGACGACAGGTTGATAATCACGACGAAGACTGACTGGACCCGCGGATACCTTCCTTCTTATTGGACTTTTTTGAGGGTGGAAGGTCGTAAAAGTGTTTAACAGCTTAGGATCCATGGTGACGCATTTGGTTTTTTAGCGTCTGATGACAAATGGCGAAGAACACGTGTAATCACTTGTTAGGTGAAAAACTGATCGATACCTTTTTGGTAACAAGAATTCAGAGATAAGTTTGAAGACACCCTGAGAGGTTAGATAATGATTTCAATTTCTTTGATTGCATTCAGGGTGAACTGATGGTTCATTCTTTGAGTTCTTTAACCCGCTGACCAAGGTATCAGATCAATAGTCGGATACTCGGATTCTTATTTTTTAGGAATGAATATAATGTTAATTTGTTGATTAATAATTTATTACAATAAGTGACATAACGTCACATAAGGATAAAAAAAGTTCGGATTCAAACAGATAGTGGCAGATTGTATTCCACTTCATGTATTGAAAATGATTCAAACGGATTAAGATTTAAAAATCCAACAAAGGATAAAACATGATTGAAAAGGTTGCAAAGTTTAAAATCAAACAGATAAATTTCTATCCGTTTGAATCCGTTTACTTCCAGCAGGACAGGGACAACTTCCTACGCTTCCCCTCCCTCACTTTTCTTCCCTTTCTTCGAACGTTTCTCTGACCTTATCCCTCTTTTTGTCTCTGAAAACGTGTACAAAAATGTTTGGAATTTTCATTTCCTAACATAGATATATTTAAAAATAGAACTGAATTGCGCATCTTTTTTCCTTTATGAAAAAAGTTATAAATTGTACTTTTCAAAGTAAATAGAAAATACTTTTTTCATCGAACCTAAATTTAATATCTTGCTTGACTTTAATTCACACTCAGGCGCTCAAATTAGGGAATTTCTTAATAAAATTTACAGGGATTATGTTTTGCAATTTTTTTGGAGTAACTGCGTAGGTTAAAAGTTTAAATATTTATATAAAAAGAAACTTATAATCTTTTATCACTGCGTTGCAAAAATTGAACATTGATACTTTCCAACGCTTGAGGAGTGCAGCAGATTTTGAACAAGAAAAAAGTTCCAGCTGGACAGTTGATCAAAAAAGAATAAAGAAGATTTCTGAAAATTTTTATTTCGATTGATTCAATGGTTAAAAAACTATAATTGTTTTATTTCGCGAGCGATTGGTTCTCGGGCGTAGACAAGAACGTTTGCGTTCGGGTAGTAGAGTGCGGCCGGTTTTCTCTGCGCACGCGTTCGATCAACGCGGATTGAAAGTTCTTACCTTTTTAACGATTAATTCAAATAAAATAATTCTTTTTAAAAAACTTCATTGTACCAATTTTCATCTAAAAATATTGAAAACTTGCTCTTTCGGAGAGAGTTGAAGTAAGTCCATATTAAACTTGTTTTTTTCGAGAAATTGAGTTTTTTGACATTTTTCGCAAAGGGTAATAGTTACAACTTTTTTGCTTAAGAAAAAAAGATGCGCCATGAAACTTATTCCTATAAGGATATAAGGTTTAAATTTTTTTTTCGAAAGTTAATCAAAGCCGCTCAGCTCTCCCCCCTCCTCGATCCATTCTACCGAAGGTAGTAGGAGTGGGGGTGACGAGTCGGGTTTATGCTCTTTTTGTGAACGACCCTAATCTAGAAATTGCCTTATTTCAACTGGATCCGGTCAATTAAGGTTTTCAATTACTAAAAAAAATTCGATTTTAAATAATATATTCTAAATTTTCAGGTATCTTGGGATGTGTTTTTGCCTTGCGATTTATAGAGCCAATAGACTTTGCAACGCGAGAAAGCTATGGACTGCCTTTGACTGAATTAAAGCCTAAATGTGATATCAAAGACAAATCTTTGTATCCAAAAATTACTGCAGATCAAGAAAAATCTACCAGTGTTAGGAGTAAATTAGTACAGGAAGTGCTGAGAAAAGCTAAAGCTAAATATGGAGAGGTCACTAACAATGACTGGCAAAATTGGACTAGGGAAATATGTGGTCCAAATAAAATCCTTAAAGAAATTTCCATAAGTGCTATTGATAAAATACAAAAATGTGTTGATCGGAAAGATCGATTGAATGATGCAGAGCAAAAAAAGGCCCAAAGAGATCTTTTCAAAAACTTCTGTGATAAAGTCGCATTAGTGTAAGTTAATTTATATATATATATATAAAGTTTTTATTAGAGTGCGTAAAAAAATAATAGTTTTGATTTAATGCAATCTCGCCTGCACACTTTGTGTTATTTAGTAAAAAAAATCAGGCATGATTTACCATAAATTTTGTAAGTTATAGGTTGACTGAAAAATACGGAAAAATAAAATTCCAATTGGTAGAAAATTCCCGATATTAGAAAATTGCCAAAGAAAATTAAAATAATTTTAATAAACATTATTTTTAAAATAACTATAGTATATTACGTGACA
>CAJFCO010018108.1:7216-78734 GCA_904066015.1 Synergus gifuensis | reverse complement strand
AGGCGAAAGAAACATACTAAAAATTAGCTTTCACTTTTCTGTGATATTTCGCTATACTTTGAAAAATAATAAATAACATAATATATTTTCTGTTAACTGTTGAATTTTCATTTCCTTATATTCTAAATGGTCAGGATATACACTTCAGTATTGGAAAAATAACTGACTTCGATTTAAAATATAAGATAGAGTATTATGACTAAAAATTTAGGAAGAAAATTACGAATTTTTTAAGAAAAGTCCGCATTATTTAGTTTAAGATACTTTTTATATATTTGTAATCAAGAATAGAGTAATTTACACACTACTGAAAAGTATACTGAACATTTAAGAAGGAAAAAGAATCCTATTTTACCTTCAATTTCAAAAATATTATTAATTCAATTGAATTGATGGACTTATTTGTTTCAATATTTTGTGCAAACTGCGCGCATGCGCAAAATTATTTACCACACTAAAAAATGAGTTTCTATATGTATGCAGAATGTCGGAAAAAATTTTGAAAAGTGTGCTTTAAAATGTATATTTTAACTTTTTTTTGAGAGAAAATGACACTTTTCGTGGATATGCCCATATACATATGTACTATGTATGTCACAATCCTGCAATATCTTGAAAACGCGTAGAGGTAAATTAAAGAAATTTAACACACTTATTCCATTATATACCTACTTGAATTTCTTGCAAGGGTTTAACAAAATATTTAATTTTAAAAGTTTTGTGTACTTTTATAATTTTAGTGAAATTGATTTTTCGACTATAACTTCTCAAATAATCAAAATTTAAAGCAGATGTCAGAAGAAAAAAGATTCCTTATGTCGAGTCGAATCAACACACCTATAAGATTAATGCATTTCATTGAAAATAAGAAAGTTATGCGTAATTACTTTTTTAAAAATCATTTCTTCGAATATAAGTTCTCAAATATTTAAAATTTAAGGCTGATGTAAATAAAATAAATTTTTCTTTGTGTTGAAACAATTCAGATGACCTAGTATTAATTCATTTGATTAATTAATTAATGCTTCCTCAATGAGGAAGCAAATCATATTTGCTTCCAGAAAGCAAAGTGCTCATTGAATGAGCACAAAAGTTGATACGACTTCACAGATAGTTTTTTCACATTCGGGATTTTGGTATTTCGACAAAAAGATTTTGTCCCATTTAATTTTAAGATTTAAGGGTTGAATTTGATCAATTTCAACAGAAATTTTGTTTTTTCTTCGGAAAATTTTAATGACTTTCCATCTGAATTTGTATGTACAGTCTGTTCAACAAGAGCGTGTGGTCTGTATTTTTAAAACTATTGGAGATTTTTGAACGTTTTTTTTTAAAATTAAAGTACGTTCAAAGGACTAATACGCGTTTATGATACCGCTTCAGTATCACTCGAACCGTCCGAGAGAACGCACGCGAACGAAAATGAGTTCTGTTTACGCTAAACGTTTTGAAGCCGTCTTCTTGTGTTCCCATCCAAAAGGACCAAAAATGCCCGTCGCAGCGGCTGCTAAATACTTAAAAAAAGTCACAGTCGTTCATTATGAAGTGGGTTGAGCGGTATAAAGTCAGTGGAACTGTCGACGATCTTCCTGAAAGAGGAAAAATGCGTGCAACAACCAGCAAAGAGGACAAAGCAATTGTGCAACTATTCAAGCGTACCCCCACTCTCGGTTTGCGAGATACCAAAGCTATACTAGCCAAAAAGAAAAAGGGAGTACCGTAGCACGAGGCAAAAACCTCTACTTTCAGAAACCCATATTGAAAAACGGAAGGCATGGGCTGCTGAAAATCACGACCGGGACTGATTGAACGTTATTTTTCCTGACGAAGCGTCGTTCTGGGCATGGGTTCCCATTAAGTATGCCTGGTCTACGACTGGCAGTAGATTTCTCCAGCGGACCATTAAACACTCAGTGTAGGTCCATGTTTGGGGATGCTTCTCTGAGCGCAGTTTTGGATGTTTGGAGCTCTTCACCTAGAACCTCAACGCTCAGAAAATATTGCAGATACACCAACGTGGTCTTCTAAGGTCTGCTAAAAAGATGTTTGTAGTCGATAATGCCGATTGAATCTTGTAAGAGGATAACGACCCACAACATCGAAGCGCAAAGTGACCAATTCTATATAACTGTTTTAAAACGCAGCTACAAAAAACTTTTTGTAACTGTTGCGCATGCGTATTTTTAGCAAGACCAATTTTTTGTAACTGTTGCACATGCGTACTTTGAGCAAGATCAACTTTTTGTAACTGCCGCGCATGCGCACTTCGATCCCAAACTACTTCCAATACAGTAACATAACCTCACTGTCCGCTTTAGGTGTCAGATATCAAATTCGGCTGTTCGCCCATGCTGTGTTAAATTCTTTGATTATTTTAATTAGATTTAATAAAAGTGAGTGATTCTGAAAGTAGTAAAATCAATCAGACACCACCTGTGGTTCGAAAAAATTTTCTCGTTTTTATTGTTTCTCAAATCAAACATTCCATGGATTTGTTATAAAAAGTATTGTGTGGAACAGGTGCAGAAAATAGGCAGTTATAACTCCTGTGAAGTTTACTGTACTTACCATCGGCTCATCTACGGCTCGTTTCCTGCTCGCCTTCGCCTTGCCTCCAACTCGTTTCCAGCTCGTCTTCAGCTTGCCTCCAACTCGCCTTAGATTCGCCTCTGGCTCGTACAGTAAACTTCACACTCGTTTGGAACTGCCTACTTTCCGCACTTGGTGCACAATATACTATTACTTCACACCCTACAATTTTGAGCTATTCAGTTTGAAAAATTTGAAGAAAACTATTCAATTGTAAATAATATTTAAACCTGTGTAAATATATAAGTATATACGTGTGTCAGTATCTGCTAAATGCATTTATTTAATAAATTTTCTATTTATTATTCTTTTCTTTTCATCTTACAAAAGTTAGTTCACAGAGTAGTAGTGGTTCTGGAGGAATAGGAGGATGAGGAGAAAGTAGTGAAAGAGGAGGAAGTAGTGGAAGAGGAGGAAGAGGAGAAAGAAGAGGTGGAAACAATGAAATAGAACCAGTACTTGTTGTACCATTGCCAAATCATGCAGCTGGTCATTGAATTGTAATGCCAAATGGCAGTACCTATGTATCAAATGGAATGGGGACCATACTTGTAACTTATAATACCGTGCGGAATACAATAATTATAAAACAGGGAGATCACATAAAAAGTTTAGGTCCAGGTCCACTTATACCAGGATTAATCCAGGAAGGTCCGGGTCTATCAGTATTTGAAGCAAGTGTAAGAAGACGTCAACCATAAACACCAACTAACTAGATCCATTGAAAAAGGAACTTATGCATGAAAACTACATGAATAAATATATTGAAATATATTGAAATCTATAGACTCTTGTATAGCATACTTTACCTTATAAGGTAAATGTCCCAATTCCCGGCCATGTCCCTGTAGATCTTTTTAAGACCAATAACTATGTTCCTTATCATTTTCTCTGCATCTCGCGTTATTTGTGTAACGTCTAAAATATTATAGATTTATTTAAGGAAAATCATGAAATAACTCCTTCTTATCTTCCCTAATTTCCTGGTTTTGATTAACCCTGGTGAGAAGGTTAATTCGGGATGAGGAAGCCAACAGTTTAGCTAAAAGGTATTAAAACACAGAATTTGACCTTGATATAATGAATTTATTTAAACTTAAAAGAGGTGAATGTTACGGCAGTTGACAATGATTATAAATATTCGTGAAAAACAGACATTTTTTTTATTAGATGTTCGTCAGAGGAAAAATGTATATAAAAGGAGAGAGAATTGTCATACGTAATTATTCAAACAGTAAAGAATGATCATAAATGTTCAAAGACATCAAATACTCATTTGTCCGAGATTTAAAACGTTTACAATTAGAGATTAAAACGTTTACAATTAATGATTACAACGTTTACAATTAATCAGGTTTCAGGGGGCAAATGTTGATTAACAAGTTATAGCCATTAATTACTTACAGATTATTCACAATAATCCAAAATACGTGGACACTTGGTTCTAGAATTCAGACTACGTTGACACTTGTTACTAAACTTTGAGTTACAGAAATTTCACAATATTATTCCTGAATGAGTGTGGCGAGTGACAGAAATTTAGAGTGTCGAGGGTTCCGCGGTATTGTACTGACTCCCGAGGATATTTTACTGAACTGACTGACTCCCGGCGATGTTGTTTCTGCACTGACTTGCTCCCGACGACGTTATTACTACACTGACTTGCTCCCGACGACGTTATTACTAGACTGACTCCCGGCGCTGATCTTACTGCACTGACTTGCTGCTGGTAGATTGGGTCATTTTATATGATGATCAAGATGTGGATTTCCTTAATCCTCATCGAAGTGAGTTTCGCTAATACCCTTCTCGAAGTCACATTTACATAATTTAGTGTTCCTGTGATGACGCTCGTTGGGTACGGTTGAGTTACCTTCACCCAAGGTTGTCTAGGCTACAAGTCTATGAGTTTACCTATGTATTGGTTGTGTGCCTAAACTGCGAGTCTATGAGTCATTGGTCGTGGGGTTACAGACCCATGACACCTCCCCTCCTAGTGATCGAAGACGATCATCTCATGATTGTCTTCGATTCGTGGTATATGAAGAAAAATATACAATATGGAAGGAGCTTAAAAAATAGGGGACTTTTAGCGTCATCTCAATGATCTTCATCTGACTTGTCGACAGCTTCTCAGACTAAGGACATAATTTTGAATTTGAGATTACAATATTCGATGAATTTTATAAAAAAATTTGTATTTCGAAGTATGGATTCTTGAACATGATTTTGAGGTTACAATATACGATGAGTTTTACAAATAATAAAATTTTTGGTATTTTGAAGTATGAATTCTTGAACATAATCTTGAGATTACAATGTACGATGAATTTTATAAAATAATAAAATTTTTGGTATTTCGAAGTATGAACTCTTGAACATAATAATATACGATGAATTTTATAAAATAGTAAAATTTTGGTATTTCGAAGTATGAACTTTTGAACATAATAATATACGATGAATTTTATAAAATAGTAAAATTTTTGGTATTTCGAAGTATGAACTTTTGAACATAATCTTGAGATTACAATATACGATGAATTTTATAAAATAATAAAATTTTTGAGTTTTTGAGGAATAAAAATGATTTTGTTACAATAAAATATAAGATGAGTTTGTGAATTACAAAATTGTGAATGTTCGAAGAATGAGGATGATTTGTATTGAGATTATACAAAAATGTAAAATATATATAATGAATAGTTTGAATTCAAAATAACAAGAACGTTTTACAATAATTATGAATTCGAAATGACATGTAAATACAAGAAAATGAGAAATTTGAATTTTAGATAACAGGAATGTTTTATAGTGATTACTATTATAGATTAATTATTAGTTATTATGAATGCGTTATCCTTTATGACAAAGTGTCAATGAATGGTGAATTTAATTCCAAAACAAGCGTATTACGAATGCGTCATCCTTTATGAAATTTGTCTCAAAATTTTAATTTTCGATTTTTTAAGGAAATTCAAAAAGTTTTTATTACTATCCTATAGGGTGTTTAAAAAGAAACATTTCTCACCTTTAGACTTTTTTTCATATCGTGTGTTTTTTGCTTCTAATTTAAGTTTTCTTTCATTTTTTTGGATTTTCAAAATGTCATAAGTCTTTCAATTTTAATTTAATTAAAGAAAAGTAGTTTCAAAAATTTTCCAAATGCTCCAACTTTTTGAATTTTTATCCAAAATGGCTGGACAACGAACTTGACCTTCATTCTGGGACACTACAATAGTATACCAAAGGCAAATCCAATCGGTCAATTCTTTTGAAAGTTATCGTGCTCTCAAACTAATAATCTACAGACAGACAGGCAGACACACACACACATAGAGACACACAGACAGACAGACACTTTTGTAAAAACATGTTTTTCGGGTTCAGGGGGTCTCAAAACGTGGTCATTTGATAAAAACTGGGGGGGGGTCAAATTTTACACAAATCTAATACCTTCTCTGATGAGAGTGTAAAAATAATAATTTTGTTATTATTCAATAGTGTGTTTCCTTGTTAATGACAGCATTGGTGGTTACACACTTTATAAATGTTGCAAATTCGAGAGTTTCTTAAAATTCAAAAGAGACGTATGAATATTCCTCAAATTCTATTTTCCTTCATAGTATTTTCCTATTTATTTTACCAAAAATTATTTTACCGAATAGCAATTTTCTAACACTTTTATATTTACAAATAATGACCATTTGATAGACTTTTTATTTTATCGGATTATAGTTTGACATAATTTTTATAATATTGAATTACCATTTAACATAATTTTTATTTTTCCGAATAATAAATAATTATTTTTGCGAAATTCTATTTGTTATAATTTTCATTTATCCGAATGTTCGTTTGATATAATTTTTTTTCTTCGGTATAAACACATAACCGACCTAATCAAGGGTCTATGTATTATTGAGTTACCGTTACTCTCCGAAGAGGCCCGAAAATGTCCGAAGAGACCCGAAGATGGCTGATAATATTGGTGTCTCATTCATTGGTGTTCATTTCTGAAGAGTAAGATGAGTTTTTTTAACTCTAAGGACTCTAGGGTTGGCCAAATCGATTCTGATTCCTACAAAGAATCGATTCTTGGTGTCGATTACTCGATTCTAATAAAATTCTTTCTTCTGCAAAGTTTTTTAATATTTATATTATAACTTTGTATTTATTTCTTTACAACAAAATTTCTTTATTTACTGGAATCCTTTTAATATCTTATCAATTATAATAAACGTTGTAGGATTTATAAGAACAATAAATTTCTGAATCTTCGTTTAATGAAAAAAAAGAAACACAAACCACATAGGTTTTATAAGCGACTACGATTGCATTATTAATATATGATTATAACTTACCAATCTGATCTAATCCGTTACTTTCGCCTTTCTTAACTGAGTAATTTTATTACACTTTTTGTAAAGCAGTGATGTCCAATGTAAGGTTCTCAAGCTTATTCTTATTTCTTCCCGAGTTTCGGCTTCTTTGAGCGCTTCACCAAGAATTCTCCTCTTCTCGTTTCATCACTGGTTAATAACGCGCGTGGCTCGAGTGTCCTTTGAGATCGCTCGGCTTTGTCCGCCTGGCAGCCGAGGTGACTCGACCACTCTGTAAAGAACGCTCCCCGTATAAACCTATCAAAGGTAGTAAGAGAAGGGATTGAACAAATGACAGGTTTTTACTCATTTACTCATGTGTTAGACATCATTATATACTGTAAAACCTTCGCCTAACCTTGGATCGTAACAAAGGGAAGGAATTAGTAAAAATACTTGGTCACGTAGTAGAGTTGAGGAAAAAAGGCGTAGTCAAGTTGTACAGACGGAGAAAAAAAACGTAGTCAAGTAGTAGAATCGAAGAAAAAATACTTAGTCAAACGGTACAGTCAAGGTAAAAGTCTTGGAAATGGATACAGCTACTGCAGAAATATTTGGTAAAGGGGTGCAATCGAGAAAAAAGGCGTAGTCAAGTTGTAAAATCACAGTTAAAAGCGTGATCAAGTATTACTAGATTACGCTTTTTGTATTGATTGTACAACTTGACCATGCCTTATTTCCTTATGTCCTTAGTTGAGACATAAATGCTTGGTTAAACAGCTCAGTGAGGGCAAAAATATTTTGTCATTTAAGGAAAAAAGCGTGTTCAATCGGTACAGTCTTGGAAAAAATACATTATTTAAGCTAGCTAAAGGTAAAATTTTTAAACAAGGAAACTTTGTTGTCAAACGCTACAGTCAAAGTAAAGAAGAGTATTGAAGATAAGAATGGGTGGTCAAGAGGAACAATTCATAGAAAATGGATGGTCAAAGAGAGCATTACATGCGAAAGGGTGGTCAAAGGAAATAGGCAAGAAATATGAGTGGTCAAGGGGTACAGTCCAGACAGAAATACTTTGTTAAACGATACAGCTGAAAACAAAAGTGCGTGTTACGTCAAATATACTTGGTCAAGGTGCAGTCAACGAATAAAGTCGTGGTTAACTGGTACAATTAAGGCAAAAAACGTTGAAAAGAGAAACAATCGAGGCTTATAAAACCTAGGAGGCATGTACAGTCTCAGAAAAAATTCTTTGCCAAACGCGCTATATCCAGTAGAAAAAAAATCTGCCCGCTTCGCGGGCACATTCTCATCGCGCGCTTCGCGCGCTTGTGCCCTTAGTGAAGCTTGCGCTTTAAAGGACGCTTAAAGATATGTTTTTTTTTTAATTTAATTAAATTACATAATTTATATTTTTATATTTTAATTTATTTTTGTATATTTGTAATTTATATTTTTAAAAATTTAATTAAATTAAATTAAATTACAGCTTTGAATGCAAAATTTAACTAATTTACTTAAGGTTCTATCGACCTTAAGGAGCACATTCTCATCAGGGCACTCGCGCTTCGCGCTCGATATTTGATTTAAAGCTCGCGCTCCGCGCTCGGCTCTGTTTAACAATATTTTTCACCATTTAAACGAAAACTACTCATCCTATTGAAAAATGGCCAAAGGAGAACTTGTAGATCTTTTTAAGGCGAATAATTATATTTCTTATCATTTTCTCTGCATCTCGCGTTTTTTGGCTCAAAATTTGAATTTTCGATTTTTTAAGGAAATTCAAAAAGTTGTTATGCGGATCCTATAGGGCGTTCAAAAAGAAACATTTTTCATCTTTATACTTTTTTTCATATCGTGCGTTTTTTGGCTTCTAATTTAAGTTTTCTTTGATTTTTTTGGATTTTCAAAATGTTATAAGTCTTTCAATTTTGTTTTGATCCAAAAAAGTCATTAAGAAAAATTGTTCGACTTTTTGAGTACTACGAACCTGCGTCATTAGAATTTCTAGATTAAAAAAAAAAGTGGTTTCAAAATTTTTCAAAATGCTCCCACTTTTTGAATTTTTATCCAAAATGGCTGGCCAATGAACTTGACCTTCATTTTAGGACACTTAAAGAGTATACCAAAGGACAATCCAATCTGTCAATTCTTTCGAAAGTTATCGTGCTCACAAACAAAATATACAGCCACAGACAGACAGACAGACAGACAGACAGACAGACACATTCGTAAAAACATGTTTTTCGGGTTCAGGGGGTCCCAAAACGTGGACATTTGACAAAAACTGGGGGGGTCAAATTTTACACAAATCTAATACCTTCTCTGATGAGAATGTAAAAACATCGTAAATGTATACCGTCAAGGCAAAAATCCTCGGAAATGGGCACAACCACTGCAAAAACGGTTGGTCGAAATATATAATCGAAGAAAAGCTATTTCGTTAATGGTTGTAGTCAAAGAAAAAATACATACTGTTTAGGCGTATAGTCATAGTGAAAATGTTTGACCAATCCGTATAGTAAAAAAAGTGTTGTCAAGTGGTACAATAAAGGCAAAAAATCATGGGAAAGAGATACAAACTACGTTAAAATGTATTAGAATGTAATACAGTCAGGACAAAAATTTCCGGAAAGTAAAAACTAGTAAAAAGTAAAAAGTAAAAAAGTAAAAAAAGTAAAAAGTACAATCATCACTGCAAAAATACTTCGTCAGGCAATACAGTCAAGGCAAACATTTGCGTTCAATACGTACAGTTAAGGAAAGAAGGCGCGGGAAATTCGTATTATAATCACGGCAAAAATCCTTAATCAATGGGTATAGTGTAAAAAAAGGTAGGTCAAATGGTACAGTAAAGACAAAAAATCGTGGGAAAAGGATACAGTCTACGCTATAGAAAACGTGAGAATGTAGTACAGTCATGATAAAAATTGTCGAAAAGTGATACAATAAATGCAAAAATTTGTTAATGAAGCAATAGAATAAAGACAAAAATGATTTGTCAGTAGTTACAGTAAAGGAAAAAAATTCGTTGCCAAGTGCTACAGTCAAGATAAAAGATTATGGAAAATTGGGAGAGTCGAGGCTAAAAACCGTGAGAATGTATAACAATTAAAATATGAATAAGGCTTGAGAAAGACGTATAACCATCGAAAAAATGCTTCGTTAAACACTGTGGTTCAATCAACGTAAAATATCGTGGGAAATTGTTAAAGTCTCTTGTAGGTAAATAAATAAATTTTTTCTGATGTAATTCCTGAGATAGTTAAGGAAAAAATACATTTTTTATAGTTAGTAGAAATTAACTATGACATTGAATTTATTTCCGAAGATAAAATTCATCACTTTAAACTTTCCTGTTTTCATGAGATTATGAATGTAAACAAATAATGTTATGAATAGATCTGTCACGAGCAATATACATATATATAATACTCATGTGCATTGTTTCACACAGTATTTAAATTTTCATATCGATTATCTTATCAAAATGTGTAATCATGGTTTCAAACAGGATAATATCAGTTTACTTAATATATTTTTAAGAGGAAACATTTTTTTTTTGCAAATTCGTACATTATTAAGGAAATATAAACTGGAAAATTTTAGTCAAAATTTGCATATAAATAGAAACACGAGAGTCTTTAGATTCAGTTCATATTGTTCGGTGGGCAACAAATTGCAATCATGAAATATTTACTTTTACTTCTTGTAACCATTACCGTATGTAAGTACTAATTTATTCAAATTAGGATCTCCAAATCAACTTAAAGGCATATGTTACTTGCCAAGAGAGAAAATTTAGTTTCGCTAACTTTACTTTTGCAATAATAAATACTTTTCACTAAAAATAGGTCATTTACCTCCGTTTCGTGTAGTTTTAGCAAAAGATATTTATTATTACAAGCGTAACGTTGGAGAAACTAAATTTGCTCTTACAGTAATAATATTACTTATCCGAACACCTTTTTTTCTCTATAACGTTACTTTTAAATTTATTGAGATATCAAATTGAAATTTTCAAAAATTAAAGTTAAAGCATTAAGGTTTATCTGGTTCTTAATATTTAAATATTCTGAATATTATTTTGCTCATAATGTAAGTATCACATGCCCTTAAAAAATGCTACAAATCATCTGGTTAATTATCAGCAGAACTTTAGATAATAGCAAATATATTTTCAGGTTCGGAATTTTCGTCAGCTTTAAAATTCATTAATCCGATAGTTTTTGAAGTGCAGGAAAGATTTAAACTATCTTGGGATCAGCTGAAAGTAAAATGTGACAAAAGAGATACTTCTTTGTTTCCCAAAATCGAGAATTTACGTGACAAATATGATTTGATATCTGCTAAAGTTAAAGATGAAATTTTGAAGCAAGCCAAAAAGTCTTGTCCTATTACTGATGAAAAATGGAAAGAACTTATCAATCAAAAGTGTTTCCCAAATAAGTCTTTAATTTCTATATCCAACGGAGCAATTAATGCGATTCAACTTTGTTTGGATAAGACAGATAAACTAGACAAAAAACAAGAGAAAAATGCTAAACGAGAACTTTTGAACAGATTTTGTTCAATGATAAAAACATGGTAAATTGCTAAAATCTGAAGGGATCAATAGGAAATATTGTTTCATTCTTTACTTTTCTCAATTTAAAAAAGACAATTGAAAAATTTGCAGATATTTCAATTTAGTATGAATTACTATGCATGCTACTATTTCTCTTATATATTTAATATTTAGCATAGACTAATTTAGATTTTTGGTTTATTAACTGTCACTTTATTTTATTTAACAGGTCGAAATCTGAATATATGAATCAAGTAATGTGTAAGGCAGCATAAGGGAGCATGTTTATTATAATTTCCATTTTCAAGGAAAAATATTAATTATTTGTGAAAAAACGTGTAGGAAATCTAATTTGATATAAATATTTAAGACCATATAATATCCGAGTCCTACTTTACCGACTTGACTAAGAGCCGAAGCCACTGCAAACACAGACAGAAAATCCCCATTTGCTTTATCGACTGACTGCACGTAAAGAAATTAAGGAAGAACTCAATCGGTGTGCTTTTTAGAAAAATTTTCCTTGTTTGTAATATATTATAGGAGTTCATACCAACTGTTGATATAGTATTTTATTGCATTTTCGATTGTGAATGGTGTATATTTCTGAATTTGCGGCTCAGTCAGTGAAAATGTCATCAGTTGTTGACTACATTAAACCACTTTCTGATTCCTGCATTACCGGCATTTTAAACCTTGGAACTCGTTTCATGTGCATAATACCTTTCAAATAAAAAATGTATTTTTCATGACACGTGTAACGAAACATTGATTTTCGGTGTCTGTTAAGCGTCTCAAAGGGAGCCATTTACAATACAGGAACGAAAGTACTGCAAAAGTAGTACAGAAAGTAAAGTAGTGCAGAAATTAAAATAGGACAGAAAGTAAAATAGGACAGAAAGTAAAAATACCTAAATAAATAAACTTGAGGTTCTCTCCCCCTCCCCCTCTCTCTTATCCTATCGTATCCTATTCTATTGTATTCTATCCTATCGCATCCTATCCTATCGTAACCAATCACATCCTATCATATCCTATCATATCCTATTTGCACACTAGTGCAAATTCGCACTATTGTTTCGAAAATCTAATTCGTTTCAGTGGTCATGAAAAGCTTTGTACTTCACACGTCGCGAAACAGGCAATTATCGACTCGTGTGGTGACGTCACTCGCCCTCGGCTCGTGACGCCAACCTCACACTCGTCCGATAATTGCCTCCTTTCGCGCCTTGTAAAGTAAATAGCTATTACTTGTACTTTATACATTTTTCTTCGCAATCATAATAATGATCTTGATGTTAAAAAAAAACTTCAGATTTTCTTCTAACTTTGTTAGATATAATTATCGTTTAGATTGTTTTTTTTTTTGATTAAGAAATTAATCAACAAGGAAAACTTATGCTAATATTTTTTTTTATATTTCTACAACTGTAAACAGTTTCATAATACTGGCATGCGAAACGTGTGTACAAACTTTCCGCGTAGGAATAATATTATGCTTATTTATTCATTAAAAAACTTTAGTCGCTTCGTTGTCTTTGACATGGAATAACTCATTTCTGAAACCTCTTAAGTGAATTTGAGTGATTTTGAATATTATCAAGCTTAAAGTTCTTTAATATTTCAATTTTTTCTTCGTCCTGGTTCTCCCCAAAAAAAAAAAGTTAATAAAATGAAGTGCTCAGTTGCAGCATTGGTCTCCTTCATTATTTGTAAGTTTATCCCAATAATTAATAAATGTTACAGTAATATTAATGTGACAGTAATGCTGCAATGTTTTTACTCTATTCATTAGACAATCATTACAATAAGAATATTAAAGTTTTAATTTCAACGATATATATCATTCCCTTCAAATAATATGTTCCAAAATCTGCAGGTATCTTAGGAAGTGTTTTTGCCTTGCGATATATAGAACCAATAGAATTTTCAGTAAGAAGAAACTATGGAATGACTTTGGAAGAATTAAAGCCAAAATGTAATAACAAGGACGAAGGTTTGTATGCAAAAATTATTACAGATCAAGACAAATCTAGCAGCGTTAGAGGCGAATTAGTACAGCAATTGGTGAAAAAAGCTAAAGCTAAAGATGGAGAGATTATTAACGATGATTGGGATAAATGGACAAAAGAGCTATGTATTCCAAATAAAACACTTAAAGAAATTTCAAAAAGTGCTATAGATAAAATACAGCAGTGTGTAGATGAAAAAAATCGATTGAATTATGGAGAAAAAGCGAAGGCCCAAAGAGACCTTTTCGAAAACTTCTGTAACAAAGTGAAATTATCGTGAGTAACATGATTGTAATAATATATGTATCTTCTATCTTTTTCATTTCTCCTCCCTCATTTCATTTTTATCCTTCCTCCTTCCTCCATCTGGCTAATTTTCTTCTACTTTAAAATCTTTTCCTATTTTCTCTTTCTCATTCCTTCCTTCTTCCACCTTCTTTTTTTCCACTATTTTCTTCTCATCACTTTTTACTTCCTCATTAATCCTTCCTTTGTCCTTCTTCCTTCCTCCTTGCTGCCTCCTCCTTCCTCTTTACACAATCTTACCCCTTCCCTACTTCAATCCTCCGACCATCAATTACTTTCTTCTTTTTTCCTCTTTCTCATCTATTTCTAGTCCGACTTTTTATATTTTTTACTTTCAACCTTCTTCTTCCTTCCTATCTCTTTTATCTTCGAATTTCCTCCTTCTCATTCCTTCCTCCTTCCTCCTTCTTCCTTTTTCCATCTTTTCATTCCCTTTCCTAATTACTCGTTTTGATCTCTCATTACTTACTTTCTATTTCTTCTTGCCCATCCCCTTCTACTTCCTTCTTCTCATCTCTTCCATCCATCTTCCTATTTCTTCCATGTCATTTCTTCCTACTTCCTCCGCCCTTCGCAGCTCTTTCTACTTCCTGTTTTTTCTTTCCTCCTTCTCATCTCATTATTTCTTCCACGCTCGGTCTTCCCATCACTTTCTTCATTTTTCCTCTTTCTCCCTTTCCTTTTTGCTTCCTCGTTCTTCCTTCATCCTTCCGCCTACTAAGACCTTTTAACTTCCTCTTTTCTCTTTCAATCTTCTCATCCATTTCCTCCTTCCATGTTCCGTACACCCATCAATTTCTTCCTTCTTTTTCCTTCTCATCCCTTTCTACTTCATCATTCCTCCTTCTGCATTTCTTCTTCTGCCTTCTCGTTTCCTTTTACTTCTTCCTTCTCATCCCTTTCCTCATTCCACCGTACGATTCCACATTCCACCCTTTCAAATTCTCATATTCTTTACTTCCTCTTTCCCATTTTCGATTTCCGCACAACCATTACTATCTTCCTTCTTCCTTTTCCTTTTCCCTTTCTACATCCTCCTACCTTCTCATTTTTCTTCTTCCTTCCTTCATCTTCTCCTCTCTTTCTTCTTTATTTCTTCATTCTTCAGCTTTCTCAGCTATTTCGAATCTTTTCCTCGTTCTATCGAGTGCCTTCATTCTACTTTTACTTCCTCTTTCCTCTTTCTCATCTCTCTAAACTTACAATTTCACCTTTATCATTCCTTTCTCCTTTCTGTTTCCTCATTCTGTCTTCATCATTCCGCTTTTCAGCACTTTCTACTTCCTATTTCCTATTTTACCTTTCTCATCTCTTCTTCTCTTCCTCCATCCTTCTTTCTCATTTATCCTTCCTCTTTCTATTTTGAATATTCTGTCTTTTCAGCTCTTTCTACTTTCTCTTTCCTTTTTCCTCTTTACGCCTTCTTAAATTTTTCTATTTCCTCTATCCTTCTTCTGTATTCCATCTTCCACCTTCTACCTACCATCTCTCCTTCATCCACCTTACTTTTTATTTCTTCATCCTTCCGCCCTTCCAACTCTTTCTATTTCCTCCTTCTTTCTTTTTCCTTACGCCCCCTCATATTTTTCTACATCTTGTTTCCCCTTCCGTCTTTCCTCCTTCCACCCACTCATTACTTTCTTTCTTTATCTTTCTTGTTACTTTCTATAACATTTCGACTTTCCGCATTATAATTTTTTAATATTTTTCTTTCTCCCTTTCTCCTTTCTTCCTCCCATCACTTTCTTCCTTTTCTCTCCTTCCGCCAACTCATATTTTTCTACATTCTCTTTCCTCTTTCCTCCTTTTACCTTCCTTCTTCCTTAGTTCGCTTTTTTCACTATTTTTACATTTTTACGTTCCTTTTTTACATCGAATTTCCCCTTTCCTCTAGTTAAGTGAAAACTAAACGTTAAACTCTGGCTCAGTGTTCAAGCACCCTCTAATATATAAAACCATTGATTTGAACTAAAATTCAATATGGCCAAGACTGCCGGGAAATTTTGAGTGTATACAAATTTCATACACTTAAATATAAGTTAAAGTGTACTGCTATTGACTCGCAAAATATACTTAAATAATAATTTTTGATAAAATATTCAGTTTCGTAATGAGGAATTATAACTTCGCAGAAAATTATTATATTAATGTAATTTTTTCATCTACAAAAATCAGGTCATAATTACGTATAAAAAATTGAATATTGCCATTCATATTTTTTATTTATCCAAATTTTTTGGAATCGTTCGGATTTATTCGGATAGATCGGATTCAATAGCATTAAAAATCCGGATTGACTGGATTCATAGGATTGAAAGTTCGGATTGAATTTCATTGAGTGGAATCATTCGGAATGAGTTCAGAATGAATTATAAAATTTCGAATGATAAATAAACATTCATCCGCGTCCTCTAAAATATGCAACCCGATTATTTCTGCTTTAAATGCTGTCCCAGAAGTTCCTATGTGAGTTTTTACAAACTGTTCTTTACTCTTTTTCCTTCCTCTTACTCATGTTTTTCAACTTCCTCCTTTCTTCCTTCTTTCGTTTACTCACCTCTCTCTACTTATATTTTCCTCATCCTTCCGATCTTCTACTGTCTCGTAAAATTGAAGATATTAACATTCAATTTTTATTATATGTACAATCAATTTTTTTCCATATCAGAGCTTGGTTCTCCTATCTATCAGTCAAACTGGAAAGTCCTTGAACAAAGATGATCTTGCTGAAAGAAGTACAATGAAGAATATATGAAATATGTATGTTTTGTAAAAATATATTAGCAATTAAATTATAAATTAAAAAAATTTTCTATTTATTTATCAATAATTGAAGATGAGATGCGAATAATGCTTTGGAAAGTTGTACACTTTTCATGACCATCCATTTATTCTGAACAATTCCCTTTGAGCACCCCTTCTTTTTATGACTATTCCCTTCAATCGTTGTTTTTTTCTAGACCTTTTCTTTTAACCATATTTTTTCTGAACTTTTTTCTTTTTCTGCACCTTTTTACCGTTAAATATATCCTCTGACAAAGTATTATTGCCTGGACACATTTTTTCCTTGAGCACACTTTTTACATTTTCATCAAATGAGAAGGTATTGGTTTTGTGTGTGTTGGCTTTAGGTACTGGTAGACAGCGTCATTGTATGGTGAGTAATTTGGTAGTCTGGAGATTTTTATGTGTATATTTAACAAACACCAATGAAAGTTCTTTTGTCTTGAAAGGTTGTAAAAAGGTCGAAAAAGTCTGATGTCTGAACAGTGTACACTGTACATATGTCGGAAAAATTTATAAGCTGAAGCAAAGGAAATTACTACGATTTCTACGTTATAATCATACAATGTATTCTATTCTGCCAAATACAGCCTACTGCTTAAAGTTAAGTGTAGATTTTTGTTCTTCTTTCACTGCGTATGTGACTTCATATTATAACTTCATATTATAACTTTCACTCAGTTGTCGTCTTCCTAGAACTTGGGTTCGCTCCCAACCTTTGATACGTAGAGGTGAGGAGTCGAAAGGAAGGCGTCGCCAACTCGGCAGTACCGTAGCTGCAAAGTGTGCAGTACCGTAAGTCAGTTTTCACTGTGTTTCACTCGGTTCACTCATTCGCGGAAAGTAACCAAACCGACGGAACCCTTTAAAAGCAACCAATCAACCATTTTCGCCATGCGCAACGCATGAGCAACAATGCACATCATTGTGGAGCCTGCAAAAGGAACACTGGTACATACGACCTTGATTTTTTCACCTGCTAAACTCACTCACAAAGTGGCAATGACAAACCGAGGCATGACTATATTTGAGGGAGCAGTGTATGTCGCGTTCCCAGATCACGACACTTTTTTTTTGTGTGGCTGTTACCTTCCGATATCTTAATTTGAAGGTTAGAAATTCCACTCCTTTGATTTAATGTTCCGTGAATTAATGTACCACTAAAATCTACGATTTTTTTCTATATTGTAAATTTCGATCTAATTTTGAAAAATTATGTAAAATCAATGTAATTTATTGAATACTTGAATTTAACCTTTGTAATAACCTCGAACTTCAAAATTGTATGAATAAATTAATTAAGTTTTGTAATTAAAATTATTTCATTTTGGAAGTAATTTGAGAAATTATATAATCTTTTTCAGATAAGAACCCTCCCCTCTACTATTGTCCAGAATTTGGGGCTGAGCCAGCAAACTAGTCTAGAAGAATTTTAATGTTCTTTGTTGTGATGTATAAATTTAGTGAATACTTAAGTTGACCAAAAGGTCTGGCGCCTACAATCTATTAAAAAAGGAGCAAAATAACAAATTCTTCTGCAGGTAACCTTGATGTAATAATTATTATTTATAAAAATAATAGGCGGGTTATAAGAAAGATAGGTAAATAGATAGGGTTTGTGACAATAACATATTATGACAAATTTTGAGGAAAAACAAAAAAGTTTGTCGCTTACGAAGCTTACGTTTGCTTCTATAGTAATTTATAAATCTTGTGAAACACGACAGGTGTTTCAAACTTCTCCACTTAATTTTTATTGACATCTTAATCAACAAATTATAACCATTAAATTAATCTTTAAGTTTTGAAAAGATGAATTATTCTAAATATACATGCATAAAATATTGTGTACATATTTAAAATATATCCCTTATTTTTTCTCTCGAATTAGTTGGTTGGTGAATTATTATTGATGATGTGGTTGGTTCTGTTGATTCCTTTGTTGTATTTCCCGAAACTCTTGTCTCAAATTAGGTGGTAAAGCACGTAATTGTTCATCGGTTTGATTCAGTGCAAAGGGGAAATTTGTAGGAATATTTCTTTGAGTTCCAGGATGAGGTACCCCAGGATTTCCAACATTGGGTTGACGAATTCCAGGATTATTTGCGTTATTCCTATTAACATGCATTCGACTTGGATGCCTGATTACTAAAAAAAAGACGAAAAGAATGATAAATTTAACATGCAAAACGTTATTATAAACTATTAACTAAGAAAATTTTGAAAAGAATTAATATTTCAAAAAAAGCTAAAATAGGACTTTTCTATTATTTTTATTATTAAAAAGTTCTTTGTCAAACAGACATTTATCTCAAATTTGTTTTTGTACTTTCATTCTATTTTAGAAGGTATTTTTCCAGAAATGAGAGCCATGAAAATTTATGAGAAATTATCGAAGAATTTTATTACCAGACGGCGCTTGCAGATCCTCTTGCCGCGATTTACATAATTCTGTAAAAGAAGAAAATATATTAAATTATTATTAAATTATTATTAATAGATAATAATTCAATCATTTATACAATGAACTTTTCAGAATTTGAAAGCATTCAACATACTTCAAATACTTTTGAAAAACTTCAACATAGGTCAAAAACAATTAATAAAAAGTAAAAAGATTTCAAGGTGAATTAAACAAAATAATCGAAAAATCACAAAAGCATTCGAAAGAGTTCTATCCTTTTAATTTGAAGGAATTCAATGGAATTGAAAATTATTCAAAACAAATTGAAAGATTTCTAGTGATATCAGGTGTTTGTAGTTTCTGGATTTTGTGTTCCCCAAGAAATTTTGTATGACTGCTTTTACTGACAACCAAGTTTTCCTCTCAAGGTCCGTCAAGATTGTTTCAAAATCACAATCCAACATTAGTTGTCGGATTTGGGGTCCTTGAAAAACTCTTCCTTGATTTTAGCTTCACTAAGTTTAGGGAATTTTCTTTTCAAGAAACGATGACTTTCTCCATTTTTATCCATTGCTTTGATAAAGTTTTTTACGATGCCGAGCTTTACATGTAATGGTGGTAATAATATTTTTTGAGGATCAACCAATGGTTTTTGAGCAACGTTCATTTTTCCTGGTTCTAACGTCTTTCGGGCTGGCCAAACTTTAACATCATAATGTTGATCTCGTGCTCTGCTGTCCCAAGTGCATAGAAAGCAAAAAAATTTTGTGTAGCCAGATTGCAATCCGAGGAGAATACCTATTACTTTGAAATCGCCACAGATAGACCACTCATATGATTTATAATTAATTTTTTCAAGTAACAATTGCATAACAGAATAGCACTCTTTCATATTGGTGGCATGAGCAATGGGTATTGATGGATATTCATTTCCATTATGCAAGAGAACAACTTTCAAACTGTATTTATTTGCATTAATGAATAAACGCCAATTCTCTGGCTGGTGTTCATGACCAAGGCTCTTAATAAGACCATCTACATCGATACAATAGATGAGAGTATCTTGACTGGAAAAAAATATATTTAAATCTTTATCTCGATTTCGGTAAGTAATTTTTACATCTTTTTTCAATAGATTTTTTTCTTTGAGCCTAGATCCTAAGATTTCAGCCTGATTTTTCGATAAATTTAGATCCCTTATCAAATCATTCAATTGTTTCTGGTCGAATAATTCTGGTAAGTTTCTGGTAGATTTACATTTTACGATTTGATTTTCATCAGCAGTGATTTCTTCTTCTCTTTGGTTTGCAGAATTATCTGGTAAAGAATTTTCACGGTCACAAGCAGCTTTTGTCACTGAAGGAACATTAGGGTAAATAATGCTGTTCTTGCAACGTGATGAGTAGCCTTTTACTTCTGTTAAACAAAAATAATAATCATCGATATGGTTCTCAGGTTCTCTCCAAAAAGTAGGAACAGTAAATTTAAAAAGATTATCAAAGTCTCCTCGTTGTACCGACCATAATTTATTCGCACAAGTTTTACAGCAGCTGTTGGGTATCCAACTTTCTTCTCCATTATCGGGTTTAATCTGAAAATATATTTCGTAGCCTTCTCGCATGGTGGGAGAAATGTTTTGTCTCATTTTTAGTGGGATGAAAATACCGCAAACGTAGCAAAAGCTATCGGGATGATTTTTGCAGCTGTTCTGCATTTTGCAATCGTTGCAAACTGAGACTTGAATAAAAGCTTAGCGCAAATATATTTTAATTAAGTAGAAATAATTCTAGTTCTATAACAGGTACAAGGTAGCATATGTTGTGACTCCACAGAGGTCTAGAATCGAATGAAGATCAGATAGCGCGGAGAACGAATAGGGCGATATGAACAAGAGTAGTGTGATAATGGAGGGGAGTGAAGTGGAGGGGAGACGCGCATGCGCCATGAACACTATTCTTCCACACAAAACTCTGTAAATATGATAAATATTGCAAATATTAAAGACATTACTGCAATGAGATATTAGAAAAAGTACAATGATTCGTCTCGAGTATTTGTAAACCGTCAAATTGGGAACTCTATAGAAAGAGACAAGTTCTCTGTCATGTAACTTCCGAACCGTTACAGCTGGAACTGCAAACTTTTTTGAAATTTTTTCTGCATCAAAAAACGAAGAGAATGAGACCAGAGAGACTAAAAAATAAAATTTATTCACTTAAATATAAGGATTTTTGTAAATTCATTTTTTTTCGTGTTTTTTTTGGTTTTTTAAAAATATCTCAAAAACTATATGAGATATCGAAAAAACAAAACACCAATGGATTCTGCGTTAAAAAACACATCGAAAGCATGTATCGCTTTTCGTGAAAAAAATTTTTTCACCCTTTTATCACACGATTTGTGATTTTTCGAAAAAATTTTTAACTCAATAAACTGAAAAATTTGAGATCAACGAAAAAAACGGAGGTCAGATTTGGATTCAGCACAGAAAACTACCATGGAACTGATATATCTCGTCCCAACCCAACATAGGTCATATTTTGTTTTCCAGTGTAATTAGTAATTAAGATTAGGCATTTCCTAACACGACTGAGTAAAGAAAAATAATGATTTACAAAATTTCAAGAGGAGCTCAATTGAAAAACATGTTTTGAATAATAGAATCATATCTTTACTACATCATTAAGAAATCTGATAAGTAAACCTAGGGAACTTTCACGCGTCGATTTTGATGAAACTTGGAAAATTTCTAGAACTAGGAAAAATAATCAACACCTATTTTTTATATCAGCTCATAAACAATTCTAAGGGTAGAAACCAAATAATATATTATTTAGTCGTCATATTGGATCCGCCATCTTGAATTTCGTAATTTTGAATTCAGATTTGAATTCAGCGACATCGAAAACCCCTTAAAAGCATCTCACCTTTTGAATCACCCGACTTGTTGCCATTGAAAGGTGAAGACTACTCTTTATATATGAAGGGTAGTTTCTACCCTTAGAATTGTTTATGGGCCGATATAAAAAAATAGGTGTTGATTATTTTTCCTAGTTCTAAAAATCTGTCAAATTTCATCAAAATCGTCCTGTGACAGTTCCATAGGTTTACTTGTAAGTTTCGGATAAACCAGGTAATTTCCGCTTGGGACCCGGACGTGACACAAGTTTCGTTATTTACTCCATTTTTAAAATCTCTAATTAAGATTTTCCTTCACCAATTCCCTTTACCATTTTCCTTTTCCATGATTTCCGTTTACCATTTACATTTACCATTTCGATTTCCCTTTTCCATTCTCCTTTATCATTGTCTTTTATTATTTCCCTTTAATATTTTCCTTTACGATGATTTCCGTTTATAATTTCACCTTACCATTTCTGTTTACCGTTTCCCTTTACCATTTCCCTTTACATTTTCCCTAAACCATTTCCCTTCACCACGATTTCCGTTTATCATTTCCCTTTACCATATACCTTCACGATTGCCCTTTACAATAATTCCCCTTTACCATGATTCCTCTTTACCACTTCCCTTTACCATTTCCCTTTACCATGATTTCCATTTACTATTTTCCTTTACCATTATTACCGTTTACCATTTCACTTTCTCATTTCCCTTCACCATTTTCCTTTAATATAATTTCCATTTACGATTTCCCTTTATCGTTTTCCTTCACCATGATTTCCGTTTACCATTTCTATTTCCCTTTTCCGTTTACCATTTCTATTTCCCTTTTCCATTTCCCTTTTCCATTTCCCATTTCCATTTCCATTTTCCATTTCCCTTTTCCATTTCCCTTTACCATTTCCCTTCACGATAGCCCTTTACCATAATTTCCCTTTACTATTATTCCCCTTTACCACTACCCTTTACCATTTCCCTCTACCATGATTTCCATTTACCATTTCCCTTTGCCATGATTACCGTTTACCATTTCCCTTTATCATTTCCCTTCACCATTTTCCTTTACCATGATTCCCGTTTACAATTTTCCTTTCCCATTTCCCTTTACCATGATTCCGCTTTACCGTATTCCTTTACCATGATTTCTGTTTACCATTTCCCTTCACGAATGCCCTTTACCATGATTTCCGTTTACTACTTCCCTTTACCATTTCCCGTTACCATTTCACTATACCATTTCCCTTTACCACGATTTCCGTTTATCATTTCCCTGTACCATATCCCTTCACGATTGCCCTTTACTATAATACCCCTTTACCATAATTCCCCTTTACCACTTCCCTTTACCATTTCACTTTACCGCTTCCCGTTACCATGAACGGTACGATTTAAGCTAAACTTTAATTCTTTTTACATAAAAAATTAAAAACAGATTAAGGCTAAGTTCTGATTATACAATTATACATACCAATAGAGTTGAAGACAACAGCAATTGTAAGAAGAATGAAACCAGAAGTAAACTTCATTCTCTTAGGTTTTTGCGGAACCTGATGCTAGTTGATAAAAAATGTCCTGAAGAACGAATAGACTTCACTAATTTCCTGGGATTTATATATGTAATACAAGATCTCGAATCTTTGAAACTTTTAAATGTCATATAATTTTACAATCTGCCGATTTTTATTACTACACTTAAGAAATATTTTTTATCTGTACGTAAACACGATTCTTAAAGGTTTTGAGTAGATAAAAAAAAAAGATTAAAAATGTACGTATGATGTTTTGGTTGCTAGACCCCATTTTTTCATTCCACTTGTCATATAAATAAATACTAATAATTTTCTTTTGTTTCAGTAAATAGAATGACGCCAAATTTTTTGTCATTATTTATGCAATGTTTATACAGGTGTTTGTGCACTATAATTCTGTTTAATTTTCTCGGAAGAAAAACTTATGAATTTTCTCAAAATTCCTAGAAATTCCATGACATTTAAAATCCCTTAAAATATCATAAAACTTTTTAAATCTTATCAAATTTCACATAAACCAACAAAATCGCTTATAATTGGTGAAAATCTCTTAAACTTCTTGAAATTCTGTAAAATTGTATAACAATTAAAATCTCTATTATTGTAATATTTAAAATAACAATTAACTAATTTATTATGACTAATTAATAAATTAATTTAATAATTAATTAAGCGGTTTTTCAAATAATACTGTACAACTATAAATGCGGTAGTTTTTTTAGAAATCGAAACCACAATTAAAAATCCAAATACTACAGTAAACAGTTAATTTTGAAAACAATTTAATAATTATTTATTATTTTTAATAACGTAAATTAGATTTAGAGCTTATTTAGTTGTATAAAATGTAGGGAAGAATTTTTTATACATATGTATTATTTTAGGAAAATTGGATGAGTTTTGAAGAACCATATCATGTAACTTTTATTCCGAGAAAACTGATCATTTTTTAAAATAAAAGTTTAATTATGTCTGATAGGAAAAAGCACGCATTCAGTATATTTGAAAATAGATATCGTAAGTTATATATGTGTAACGTGGTGGATTTTTACCACATTATTGATCCTCTTCCCAGATTGATTTATCTAATCGGGAACTAAAACAGAACAGCCAGTAGGGATTCAATTAGACATAAGTGTATGAACGTAGTATGAATGTGAGAGAGTTGAACTAGATTAAGTATAAAACTAATTAGATTTAAGCATAATCATACTGATATTTTGTTTAATCCTGTATTTGCCGTCTGCCTGGCTTTCCGATGAACACAAACTTTAAGTTGTTTCAGCTATCTATATGTCTTGAGAGGAGTTATTTACCGTCTGAGATGTGCCAGTCACATACATTTGTTATGAAAAGACACATGAGCTGTCAAAATACGTGGACGCAGCCATAATGGTTAGCCATGGAGAATAGCCATAAGGAGACCAAACTAATGCATGGAAAAAATGAATACATTTCGGTCGGAAGTTCGTAGTGTAAAAACTTACCGAGTGATGGCGTGATATTCGCATAGGGAACAATAATAATGGCCGCGCTAACCTACGAAATTCAATTTTTTTCATGTCTGTCACTGCTGTCAGAAATCACAATCTGTCATCAGTTTCGCAATTTTCATCTCTAAAATGATTATCGAAGAATGTAGAATGGTTATCGAAAAATTGTAAAATGGTTATCGAAAAATTCTTCAAATAATGTTTCTATGTTTAAAAACTTACAAAAAAATCTCTTAATTTTCACTGTTTAATATTGACATCATATAATGGGCCAAATAATTATTTTTAATAAAATAACGGATTGTTCTCATAACTCATTTCAGGTTATGTATTTACTCCAATTCAACCTACGAACGGCGGCCATTATTAATATTCCCTATGCGAATATCACGCCGTCAGTCGGGAAGTTCTTGTACTTTTTGCTTGTACTTCCAACCAAACGTTTTCGACTTCTGGTGAAGTCGATGTACAGGAGTTTGGTCTCCTTATGTCTATACTCCATGTGGTTAGCGGTAGTTCCACTACCACAGTCCTTCTGCTGGATTCTAGCTCTCTTTTCACCCATCAGGGAGCAGCAGCTCTCGGAGTAACTCAAGTTACGTAACTGCGACTGCGCACTCAGACGGACAGCTCCAAGAACACCCAGTTCCGTGCTGGCTGTTCACGTGTGAACTTTTTTTCTAGCGATTTACGGGAAAGAATTATAAAATTGCAGAGTACATAGCTACTTAAAAGCTTTTCGTCATCGGATTGGTACCTTCTCCCCTTTTGGTTGGATTAATTTGTGCTCTGGGTCTTCGGAAAGCAAGGCAGGCGCCAGAAATTAATGTCTCTCCCATGTAAAACTTTATATTTTGCTTATTTCGAGTTAGTTAGAATTTTGGAGAGTTATATAACACTCAGCCAACGCCCATATGATGGCATAGCATAGTTTGGCAAATGAGTATTAAAGCTATTAGATTTCCTTAAGTGTGTTTTGAGCATTTAATTTAAAAATTATATTTTGTCGATACGAATTCTGGATGATAGTTAGTGAGACGTTCAATTCGGAACGAATTGCGTAATCTATTAGTTTTATTGTTGAGCCAACGCTCATGTCATGGCTTCTCGCCATTTTGCACATTTTCGCGTTTGATGGATGAATTTATTTGAACTTAGAATAATTCGAGAACTCTGACTATAGAGTAAGTTTAGAGATTTTGCTTTGCTAGTAGTTTAAATGAGAAGTTTCGAGTTTCTGGAATTAAAATTGAGAAGGAATCGTTTTTGTTAAGCTATAATATTCCTATCACCCGGCGCGGGCTGGGTCAAAGCCTGCCGGGGCCCAGAGAAATAAAAGACAATATAAAATAGAAAATAGAAAATAAGTTGGGCGCCAGCTAATCTTATAACCTGACTAGCGAGGTAAAACATAATAAAGGCGACAAGCTAGCTCGACTATATATTAGAGCAATTGACTAACAAAAGTAAAATAAAATAAGGCGTGGGACTTGAGTAGACCCAAAATAATCATATTTAAGCACTTAGTTCCAAAGACATATTTATTTAGACGATAGGTACTCACATAAGCAACAAATAATCAATACGACAATATAACGTCTCCAATACGACGAAATCCATACATTCTACTCATACTATACGCTCGGATATCACATTCTGTCGACAATTAAATACAATTTATAAAACCTCCTTTCGCCAGGAAGGGTGACACAAGAGTGAGCTCCTCACAGATGTTCTCGACTACGCAGAGTCGGTAAAGTTGCGCACTCGCTACCGCTCGAGCGCAAGACTTCACTGCAAGTCGACAAGGAACCTACTATATCTTTAACTTTAAATTGATTCGTCAAAGACTCCCGCCTTAACGTTCACGGGAACCTGGAGTTCTTATAACTAAAATGACTTTCCCGTCACAAAATCTTTATTCGATTTGATTTAACATTGGATTTGACTAGATTGATTACGTCACTTGGATATAATTAGATCCAGGGTTATAAACCATTGTGAGGACAATGTCATATCGTTTATAGCGATTATTCTGATTTCCGTCATTTTCAAACTAAGGAATAATCAAATTGTAATAACTTTTCTTTTTTTTTTTGTTTATCACCTCATCCATTAAATTCAAACACTGTACACTATCTCACCTCATATCTCTTTATAATAAATTCTGGTTTTTCTCTTTTAATAATTTACCATGTTGAGTTTGATTTGTTTCTGCGCCCCCACGAAATCCCTCTCCATCTGAGCTAGATTGAAAGGTTAAAGTTTGTTTAACAGTTAAAGTCGAAGTTAAGATTTCGAGAATAAAACTTTGGCGGTATCAAGAGATACCTGGCACCCTAACTGGCTTTAAAAACTTTTGTGCCTATTTAGAAAATTTTGTTGGGTGTTAGATTTTGGCGGCACTCAGAGGCCGAAAGTCCCTATAGGCTGAGACTGTCGTTATATATGTTTTTATAACATCAAAATTGAAAATTCGACTTTCGATGCCTTCATAGCGGGTTAAAAATAACAATTTCAACCCTAGGGTTGAAAGTAAAAAACAACTGAAGAGAAGGAATCGAAAGTCGAATTTTCAATTGATGTTATGAAAAATATTTTTCTGCCCTCCGGACAGAAAGCGTCAACTTCCCGGCCGCTGCGCTAAACGAAATTGCCGCTTTCTGGCGTCGTCGAGCAGAAAAATAGTATACACACCTTGGCCAGTAAAAAAGAAAGCCTCAGATCACATTTTTGTCAACCTCTGCTTCGCCTCGGTCGACAATTACATGTGATCTGAGACATTTCTTATTTTACTGGCCTAGGTATGTAATATACTAATACGTGACATGGGAAGGGGCGAAAATTTTACTCGTGTAATATCTGCCCTCGCTACGCTCAGGCAGCTAACTTCACACTCGTGAAATTGTCGCCTTTCGCCCCTTGTCACATAATATACTATTGTATAATAGTTAATACCGCAATTTTATTGCTACCTCACAGATTATTATATAATTATATTTATAAAAAATGTTTCCTAATATTGCATAAATTAAATAATTACTAGACTTTTATGGGTTGTAAGAAATGATAGTTGTTAGATTGTTTTCAAACTTATCTAAGTTTACAGTTGTTTTAATGTTTAATTGTGGTTTTGTTTTCTAAAAAATGCAGAATTTATAGTTGTGTGTACAATATTATTTAAAATAACCGACTAATAAATTATGAAATTAATTTATTAGCCATAATAAATTATTTAATTGTTTATTTTTGATACGATCCCTTGTTGTGCAAATGGGTAGGAGTCAAGGGAGGTATCTTGGAAAGAGTGAAGTGAAGAGGAAGGTAGTTTTTCGTAGGGGATGGGAGAGCCCATAGAGGATCGAAGCGGTATGCCGTTCATCTCTATGGAGTGGAGGAATGGAGATGGCCGGTATGCCGGCCACCCCTTGGATGAAGGATTGAGAGTGAGATGAAATTAGAGAAATTAATATTTATTGTTTAACCTCAGGTCATCTATTTTTTAAGAAAGGAAAGGCCTCACAGAGTCGCGTGGTGAGGGCAGAAATGTTTGGAGGGAGATGCGCATGATGCATTTCCTCGGTCTCCGTGCTTGTTCGAGTCTCCGTCACGCGGACCTCATAGTGTAAGTAGAAATGGTCTTCGCCGTGCCGTAGTCAGACGTAAGTCTGAGTATTTTGAGGTAAAGATTCTTTCCCTTTTCCCTGAATTATTCTAATTCTAAAATTATTTTTATTTTAATTCTTATTCTCTATCCTATATTTATTTAAATTTATTTCCGAGATAGAAATGTCGTTTGGATTTTTGCGTCTGGGCGTATATCATTTTAAATATAAAAATAAAACTGTAAATTGCTTAATTTTTTTAGAAGGCGAAACATCGCTGAAACATTCAATACAACTGCGTAAATTTTCAGCAGAATATAATTATCCACTGTTTTTTTATACCGCAAAATATTATATGTTGAAGTTTTACTATAGATTACGGTAAACATGCATTATTAACATTAAAAATAATAAAAACAAATGCGAATCGTTTACTACTATGCGTAAAATATGCATTAATTTTAATCTAAATGTCCTTTGTTTTTAAATGTTATATTTTATGATACTTCATATTTCTTTAAAGTTTGCTACTATTATATATAAACTATTGATATAGACATTTATAGATAGTATAATTCAGGATGAATATTACTAGTAGGGAAGGGAATTGGGGAAATTGCCAGTTGGGAGCGAGAAATAATTAAGAACAATTACTAAGAACAAATCTATATTTTACTTACTAGTACAAAAGCGTGGGCTCCGAAACCCGGAACAACAAATAATTATCAGCACGAACTGGAAAAACTAATGCAGCCACTAAAGGGTCTCACAAGAGATCAGAGAGAGATTTTAAGAATACGTCTTGACAGACAGCTGTCCAGAACAAGAGAGCGCGGGGTAGCCGACCGACGACTCGCAGCATCGCTGCTCGCCGGCGTACCCCCGCCCCTACGCCTGTACGCAGGCAACCGTCGTAACAGCAATGTTACACCCCCCCCTCCTATGTGGGAGTTTGGGTCCATGACCGAAACTTCCTCGAGTAATTCCAATTCCATTTCAAAATCTGATTTTTTTCCCTCATTTACTGGGCTTCTCACGTCCCATTTACTCTTTCTACAAGGTTTAATTTCTATGTTAATTAACTCTTGATAATCTAAGTTAATTTTTTCCCAATTTTCTCTTACATAACTATTGCTATCATAGCTTGGACTTGTTAAATTCTATCTATATCTATATGGTCTACTATTACAAAAACTATCGTGGAAAATATATAACTCCTTCGGTATTAATTTTTTACAAAATTGGCAATTTTCTTTCCCCTATTATAACTGTTAGTTCCGTTGTCTCTTCTTTTCCTTTAGGCTCCATCTTTGGTCCTTTCTATCCTCTTTCAGGTTTGGCTGTTTCTATCTTTTTCCAACCTTGGTTCCTTTCTTATTCTGTAACCTTTAAAAAAACAAAACAAAAATTGATTGAGACGGGAGTCCGAGTAATTCAGTCATTTTTAACTGTTCTTTTCTTTTCCCATATTAGAGTGGAGTTGGAGAACTTTTGAGTAAATAACTCCTTTGGGTCAATTTGTCTTTTAGAGCCACAGCTCTTGCTGAACTTCTCTGACTCTCCTGGCCCTTTTTAGCAACCTGCTCCTGTTAAACTTGTCGCACGCGAGCGTACAACGTATTTTATTTTATTATTTCGTTTTTAAACACTTATTCTACTTATGTAAAGTTTTAAAAAAATAGCATCTACTTTTATAAAATAAAATATGGTCGGCCCCGGGACTGAGATGCGCGCGCAAACCATATACACGGCACGAAGTTGCGCGCGTCCACACTCTTCCCCACTTTTCTCACATGGCGAGAGTCGCTTCGGACTCTCGTCAGTACAACGCCAACCTACTTACGGAAAATATCTCTCCGAGATTAAATGCAAAAACCGCGTTGCCACGTCTAGCTGGCCAGTCCGTATTATAATGCCGCATCTCAGATCTTCAGACTGACACATCGTTGGGATATTAGTGTAGTGAACTTGATTTATCGAAACCTGCTTCCTCAGAGAACCGATCCTAAATTAATTCGACAATCAAGGCCAACTATCGTAACGGAGTCGAGGGTTGGGTTGCCAGTTCTTCAGTGGGTCAACCGTGTCCGCCCAGGTGTTCGAGGAGGTTGTTTCTTGGAAGGACCTTCTAGGTCCTTGGGATAGGGTTGCGGTGAGTCCTATTAGGAACGGGGTTCTGTCTTTGTCCCTCTCGAGACTTGGCTTCGTAATCGAGCATTCCTTTCCCTACCTAAACTGTTAAAGTAATGCGATGTTTCAACTGCTGATTCCCTACCGAGTGTACATCCTACCGTGTTCTCAGTACCAAAGTTCAACCCTATGCCTCGTAGCCGCAAATGATTAAATCTCCGGAGAAGGAGAAAAGCTAGAGAGAGGGCAGCATTAGCGGTGAGTGAACATTGTTCGTTCCAAGGTGATATCGGAACTGTTACCACTTACGAGACTATAAGTGACGCTTCTTCTCATGAGGATTCCCTGGTCCCTAGTGTGAAAGTGTGTGTTTCAGTGCCGGAAGTCGCGAACAAGAATATAAATAGTGCTGTGCATCATATTCCACTGGACCAGGTGTCTTTATCTCCGGTCTCCTCACTGGGTATAGACTCGTTTGAAGACCTCCGAGACTACTTATGTCGACGTTATCTGCACGTACCCACCTCACCTGAGCCGGTCAACATATATCAGGAGGACGAACCACTTCTTTCGCCTAGCATATCCACAAATGACGTGGTGATCACAAACGAATATAATTCACCCCCCGGATGCAATCTTGTGACTGAGAAGTGCCGAATTCTCTCCGATAAGAATCACAATGGAAGGGTGATCATCGTCCCGCAAGAAAATTCCACGTTCGAGGAAAAAATATACTCTCACCAAATAGAGCAGAAGGAGAACCTTCCCATAAGCATCTCTTCTGATGACAGTGCATCCACCCTACATTTATCTCCGGCACGAGAAGAAATTCTCCTAAGGTCTCCTATACTCGAGGATATAGATTATGATGACATCCTAGCGTTGAGTGCTTCGCCACTTGAATTAACTCTCGAGAAGAAACCTGAAACTCCCGAACAACCTAGACGCGTGAAAAGTGGCGTTATGATACCAGAGGGGTCACAATTGGGAACAGTCAATCGGGATAATATCCCCGCAAAATCTCGAAAACGCAAAAGAGATTTCCCTTCTTCCTCCGACTCTGAAGATCTCAAGCCCAAGGTGTTGTGAGTCGTCTTCAGGCCGAAACTACGCAAAGGAATTTAGTGAGGATTGACAGTGTTTGTCTCAACGCTACTTCTACGTCCCAATTGTGGATTGCAGTCTCCCAGTGATATCTCCCGGAGTTCAGGTTCAAACCCTGGGCCTGACGTACCTGTGAGGAACTATTAAAAAATTTAGTGGATTCCAAGGATATTTAAATGTAACATCTCATTTAAATTCATTTTGGAATAAAAGGGCAAAACATCCACTACAAACTTGGCTTGCTCGCCTTCGCCTTCCTAACCACTGCCAGACCTTACAGTGGTTCAAATTCTCTAGGAGTCTCTCCTCCATTCGCACACTTCGGCACAGGTTGCGCTATTAGTGTTATCCACCTGGAAAAAAAATAGCTAGTTTTTTCCGTTTTGGTTGGAGTGTTTCAAGTCATGGGGTTTTTTCTTTGGGGTCAGAGTCAGAGTTTCGTATTGGAGTCTGTTGGAGTCTCGAGTTCGAGTACCTGTCAAACGAGCTTCTCTACGCTCGTCAGTTTCCGCTATTTTGTTCTTCCCCTTACCGGACCTAAGAACTATTTCTCCTGACGCGATGCTCAACTAGAGTTACCCCACTCGCTTGATGTAATTTTAATTCGATTTTATTTGCCACCCGGTAGGCAAAATTTTCTAAATTTTATTCCGAAATATTAATTAGACACTCAGGTATCCGAAATTTTCGTCCAAATTGTCGAGGGACGTTTATTTTCGGAGATACCGCTCGGACTAGGTTATGAGTCACCCGCTTTGACCCTTCTAACGCGTCTCACGGTCACCCTTTCGCTCGACCCGTCACTGCTTCTTTTTATAAATTCACTATTTAAACCCTTACTCAACCGAAATTCCTCTTTTGGCACTTAATTTTTCCTTTTCCGAATTTTTATTCGGTCCACTTTTCCTTACTTTTCAGCCCTTTTTGGGGGTTTTTCTTTTACCCGCACTTTTTCACTTTTCCCGCGGTTTTTTACTTCTTAACCAGAGATACGCAGGAGAAACCTACACTCTTCGATTGCACTTCGTTTTATTCTACCACTAATATTCTCCTGAAAATCGAAAACATCTCGCGGGAAATCACAATAATCACAAATCAATTTCTCAATTTTCACAGCGTTTTTCTATACAGGAAAATTATATGTATTTGTTCTCTCCAAAAAAAACTCTTTTCTTTTATTATTTCCCCACTGGCAATTTGGGATTGTAGGTTATTTAGTTGGGCGCCAAGTATAATTCAGGATGAATATTACTAGTAGGTAAGGGAATTGGGGAAATTGCCAGTTGGGAGCGAGAAATAATTAAGAACAATTACTAAGAACAAATCTATATTTTACTTACTAGTACAAAAGCGTGGGCTCCGCAACCCGGAACAAAAAATAATTATCAGCACGAACTGGAAAAACTAATGCAGCCACTAAAGGGTCTCACAAGAGATCAGAGAGAGATTTTAAGAATACGTCTTGACAGACAGCTGTCGAGAACAAGAGAGCGCGGGGTAGCCGACCGACGACTCGCAGCACCGCTGCTCGCCGGCGTGCCCCCGCCCCTACGCCTGTACGCAGGCAGCCGTCGTAACAGTCATGTTACAATAGATAATATAGTTAATGTTTTAAAATAATATTTAAAATAAATATTTAAATAATTTATTATGAATAATCAATAGTCAATAGGGTGATTAAATAAACGTTTTATTGAAAATTAATATGCGATGCATCGAAATCTTCGAAAGCATATAAAATAAAAATTATTCTCAAAATTTGAGGAAAATCAGTGATGTTTTAGGGATTACTCAAAGCGATTGTTTGTTTTCACCAAATTTCGAACCTGAGAAACACATCCTTAAACAAAATTGCTTATTTTCCACAATAATCGAGCTAAATGTCTGCAATTTTATATATAGCATCGTTGAACACATACAATCGAGTATCGCAAATTTTAAATTTAAAAAAGTTTTTACGTTAATAAATAATAAATTTTTAATTAACAAAAATTAATTAGTTATTAGGTGTGCAACTTTGCTTCCGCAGATTTTTTCCAAAATTTGAGGCTTTATTCTTAAAAAGTGATTACCTATTTATGATTCAAAGTACTGTCCGTCACTAGCCACTACTTTTTGCCATCTTTCGGCCAATTGTCGGATACCATCTCGAAAAAACGATGCGTCTTTTGAGGCGATCCACGAATCGATCCATTCTTTGACTTCTTCATAAGAATGGAAATGCTGCTCAGCTAGGATATGTGCCATCGATCGGAACAAATGGTAGTCGGAAGGAGCAATGTCTGAAGAGTACGTCGGGTGGGGTAAGAGTTCCCATTTTAGGGTTTCCAAGTATGTCTTGACGGATTTTTCGATATGTGGCCGAGCATTGTCATGTTGCAGAATAACTTTATCGTGTCTCCCTTGGTACTATGGCCGTTTCTCCTTCAATGCACGGCTCAAACGCATCAATTGCGTTCGATACCGGTCCCCTGTGATGGTTTCACTCAGTTTCAACAGCTTATAATACACCACTTTCTTCCACCGCCATGCCGCTCCTCAACATCAAAATCACCACTCTTAAAGCATCGAAACCACTCTTGACAAGTTCTTTCACTAAGAGCAGCCTCACCGTAAACACTTGAGAGCATTCAGTGAGTCTCAGTACCAGTTTTCTTCAAATGAAAGCAGAAAATCAACACTTCCCGCAAATGACGAGAATTTGGCTCGAAAACTTCGAGATCGAGAATACACTTCTGATGCAAACATAAATTCACTAATGTGGTTCTGTCGTTATGTTGACAGATGTCCAAGCTTACTGTATGAAATTTTTGACCTGCCTATTTCAACCGGCACTTACCACTGCAGTCATCTAGCGGAAAACGGCGGAAGCAAAGTTGCGCACCTAATAATAAATGATGAACACCTTAATTTTTTTAACTGAAATTTTAGAGAAACCTTCAGCATAGGTTCAGAATATATAACACGATAGGAAAAAGATTGCTGTAGAAATAAAATATAAGATACAGATATGATTTTTAATATTTGAATTTCAAATTATTCAATTTGAATAATTTTCAAGCAACTAATTATCGGCTACACTATTATTTCAATTTCCTAAACAAACTTCCAAAGGTCATTAAGACGTATTGGGAAACGAGTATTTGAGACATTTTCTGTTTCGTCTAATAAATTTCGATTTTCTTTTTCCCAACAATTATCGGTTCCACGGTATCTTGCGAATCCGATTTCTTATTCTGAAAATAAATCGTATATTAGTGATGTCTTAATCTCAACTTGGAGTTTATCGACTTAACTATCTAAAATATATATTTTGAAAATAATTTTTAATATGAAAATTAATTATTATGAAACTGGAAACGTTTGACATAGAAATTGACGGATACTAATATATAAATTATAGTATTTATAACTTTTGTATTTACAAAAGTTAACGGATGAGAATGCATAGGTTTATACGAAACGCAAAAGTGAGAATTTTTTAAGACGTGGCCTTTTCTATGAATCGTCCTTGTTTATGAAATTGTGAACAGCTGTCTTAGTTATATCGCTGGTTCAAATCCGGCTCGAAGGACCGAAAACTGTATTGATGTGAGGAGAATTCGTGGGAGAAAAATAAACTGGAGTCTAAGTCAAAAAATTAGTCTTTATTCCAGACTGTAGGTGTAAGTCTCAATCGTATCTCGTCAGGTCTTATTTGCGAGGTCTTAACTGCGCACTGGTTAGTTACAGAGAGGATACATAGGTACGAATTTTGAAAATGTAGAGTGGGGAAAACACCCAAGCTTGAAGGCCTTTAGGTCGAGAGATTAATTTTCAGCTCATAAAGGTTCACGTACTTGGATTTTAGATTGCTGTAGTACAGCCTAAGTAATAAAGTCTAAACCTTCACCGTAATAAATATATTGAATTGTAGAATAAACCAGAAAAGCCGAAATGACTAATTTTAACCTCCCTTTCATGTACGTAAGAGAACGTTTGATTCAAAGGCCTACAAATTATCGGGGATGCTTGCTCCATGGCGATGGAAGAGGCCGGATGATCCTCAACGTACAGTATTACAGGGAGCCTCCCGAAAGAGGGAAGCTTCGGGGGGAAAGGTACCTTCCTCCTCAGGCCGGTAGTTCCTGGGGTTTTCCTTGTCGGTCTCGATCTCCTCATGTTCCGGCCTTGGGATGGTCTCGTTTTCCAGAGCACCCAGGCGATTAGTCGACTGTCCAGCTTCTCCAGCTTTCCGGTGATGTTCTCTCTGCCTCGAGTTTTTGACCATTCTGAATTTGTCCGAGTGGCCGGCTTTCAAGCAGCCCTGAAGGTTGTTTCGCTGGCTATCGAGGTGAGGAGTCAGTTTGGGGATCCTCCCAGTCCAAAAAGTCCTCGGGTGAGGCCTTAACTTACTGAGGTCACCTTACTTCCTTGTCCTTGCCAAGAAGGGCGAAAAAAAATCAGTGCCGGGTAACAAACTGAGAAGATTCCTTGTTATTACTTGTTCTGAAAAGAGCTGATAACGTTTCTGCGTAAAGAAATATAAGTTGCTCTGAAAAGAGCAGACTATTCATGTATGACTATGGAAATGCCGTGGTTAGGGGAAAAAAATCATAATTATTCTGTCGTACAGTACTACTCTTTTATTCAATCAGCTTCTTTGCTGGTAAGAGGAGCGTTGATGGCTGGTAGACAGAAGCAATTAGTGCTGGCTAGGTGGAGTCTCCAGACTCTGGCAGGATGAGAGTTCCTCTCACTCTTCAGGTAAAGGCGGTGAGCCCACGGGTAAGGTGAGTAAAGTTCGCAGCCTTGGTTGAGCCTCCTAACTCTCGGCGATAGCTGGCGGCGGACCAAAGTTTTTCCAGGTTGCTCGTAACAGAGTGGGTCTGTTCGGGACCGAGTTGTTCGATTAGTTTAGTGTCCCGAGGTTGAATGCCTTGTGAAGCGAGAACGCCTTCCTTTATGCTTTATATCGGAAAGATCGTCGCATGGCATAGAATGCCAGTTGATAGGTGCGCTGTCCTCCAAAAAAGTATTAGCGCACCAATCTGTGTTAGTGTGCCTATGCCTCCAAAGTTCAACAGACGCTTCTGTCTATGCTCCTCTTCTAACAGCTTTTACATAGTTAATTAATAATAATATTTTATTTTGTAACGGGCAGTATTGTCGTCCGTTGCATATTTCCATCTTTCATCCTCCGTCGCAGTCCGCTTACGTCACAGACCGGGCGGAACGAGATTTCTTCACCGACCGGTTCTCCCCACCATTGAGTTACGTAACGGTGAAGCCTTAAATGCAGCAACGCGAGCACTGGGCGTTCAGTTCGTCGGGGAACAGCGAAGTCTGCATTCGGTGAACCAAGCTGGTCTCTTTACTACCGGGTGCTCTCATAGTAGAGCGACTGGGACCAATCTAGACATCTCTCTCTGAAGAAGTCCACTAGGTGTACGACTAGCAGGTGCCACTACAGCCGTACACTTAGCCAAAGGACACGTCAGCTCATAACCAACCTATCCTGGACCAATCTGGGGAAGATTTCGACCTGGAGAAACCATTTCCACCTGGGAAAAAACCACCTGATTTGTGACCAGAGGGCGCTACCATGGCCACCAATCAGGCAAAGAAGGTACGTCAACCTAAACTTGACCTACCCATGGTTCTATCCTGTCTTTCCCTGGAACCGTTCCCGACAACCCACTCTATACCTGACCAGAGGGCGCCACCATGGCCAGATATAGAGGTAAAGGGTGCGTTGACGGGCTCAACAGACGATGCTCGCCTTGTCCATTAACGTACCGCACATATACGTGGCTTAAAGAATCCCTTGCTTACAGGTGCTGTAATGACATACACACACACAAAACACACAGCCGTTGCTCGCTTGCTCTCACTCACCCGCACGAAGTAAAAAAACGTTTCACACACACAGAGATTATTGTAATCACTTAGATATTCACACTTGTTGTTGTTACACAGACACACATTTAGTAGATAAATTTAGTATTGTATTCTTATAGGAGAAAAAATATTAATTCTTTTTTAATTCTTTTCAAATAATTTGTTGCAGTAGTTTTATTTATTTAATCCTAAAAATAGACCCTGGCTAGACTGAAGCGTCCGCTGGATTAAATAAAGGGGCCTAACCCCAAATACAACTCATCATTACATGGCGCCCGAACAGGGACGCTAAGAAAACTTATCATTACATAGCGCCCGAACAGGGACGCCAAGGAAACGTATCATTACAATTTAATTCTAGTTTAAGTTTTAATGGTATATTTACATTAATAACATATCACGAAAGGATCGTGATTTTAGCTTTTTTCTGCTCTAAGTGATATCCTACTTCACTTTAAAGTTAAAGGATTATAACCGTTAATAATTAATAAAATAATGATTAAGTATTTACTAAAACTACAGTCGGAATACAGTGGCGATTTTTGGACCAAGCCTTCCCCCTTTCCTTCCTTATGTTTTTTTTGCCTTACGTATCAATTACGTTCCTTCTAAGAAAGCGTTTCTTAAATTAGTAAACAAATGGATCGCCAGGATATTGATAATTCATCAGTATATTTTCGTACCGATTTAATCCTTTTATCCAAATTGAGTTTACCAATATTGTTGAACGTTACGAAAAGTATTTCGATGATGCTAAATCCCGTGAGGGAATATATTGTGACAACCGTCCGAGGGGAAAGGGGGTTCGCTCAGTCTATACTTAAGATTTCTCGATGATTATCCCTGCACGTGAACGCGTGGACAAAAGGGACCCAAGGTAGCCGAAGGGAGCAGTGGGGACAGACCGCCGTTGTGTTCGGTTAATCTAACAATAACGTTGTTTTAACCATCGACATATAGAAATGGACCGCTCGTCGCTGTAGGAAATCGCGTCATAATAATGCATCAGAGAAAAAAGTTCATTGTGGGACATCTTGTTTCTTTCTAGCGAAGCTGATTGGTGCAGATTAATCTCGACCATCTTGAATCAATTAATCTAGATAGATTGCAACTAATCAGCTTTGATAAAAAGAGACAAGATGTTCCGCAATGACAACTTTTCTCTCTGACGCATTATAACGCGCTTTCCTAATACAACAGCGAGCGGTCCATTTCTATAAGTCGATGGTTTTAACCTATTTTTCTGAATATGCAATGTCCTCCTGTTTATACGCATAGGCGTATATCAGACGTAACAGTCCCTTTTAGAGTTTTAAACCCAAGAGTTCGTTTACTAATGTTTCTAGGGAACTTTAATATCATTAACTATTTAAACAATTAATGATTTAAATGCTAATTTGCAGTTAGAGTATAAGGATTGTAATTGCTAATCTTTTAGATGAGAGTTTAAGATACAAATTATAAAATATTGTTTATAAAGTAATTATACTAAGGTAAATGTCGCGAGACGTGACAAGTAAAGAAATATAACAGTATTAAAATATGAAAAGATTGACAAAAACATTTTTGATTTGTTGGTTAATCTAAGATAAACTTCAGTAATTAAATTAAGTAAGATTTTATCTTTATCTGAGAAAACATACAGTGAGAGCATGAAGTTATTGTCTGCCATTAATATGCCACAAAAAATTCTTTGTTTGCTTATTTTATCTGCTTTTTATTACGCACCTACAAACAATTACGTTATTACATGTGACATAAACGTGCAACAGTATTTGAAATTGTATATTCGGGTACAATTTTTGTCCTGTCAAAGACAGACACCTTTTCAACTATATATAGAAAAATTAGGAGGTAATAAGAACACATTTCGTACAACCTAGCGAAAAGAAATCTGGAAAATGAAGTTCTCAATTGCACTATTGGCGTCATTCATTATTGCTGGTAAGTAAATATCTATACTTTTCAAAATTATTCGGAGAAAATTTTGTTAGAGCTACTTTAGTAATACTTTATAGGAAAAAATTTTCAAAATTCAGAATTTATAAACGAAAATTTCAAACATTATAAAATATTTGGTACTTTATAATCGACATTATAGAACTATACATTGCACATTTTCAAAAAAACCTTTTCTGAAGCAAAATATTAAAATACTAAAACAATTAATAATATTGTCGGTAATCGTGTGCCGATAATTTTTATGCACATACACTTTTTTATGGAAAGAAGGAGTGTGATCATTTTTTCGCTTATGCTACAGATAAGTAAATATAAAACTAAAAATTATTTCGTCACTATATCTAGTAGTGCGGCCACTACTAGATATAGTAGGCAAGGGGTCCGTGGGGCAGTGAAGAGAACTGCGGTCGATAGTAAGTAAGGGGTGCGTGGGGCAGTGAAAGAAACGTCTTGAACTCATTGTCAGACAATTCTCCCGTATTAGTGCGGACCAACCGAGACCGTGACTATCATGAGAACAGTATAATTCTATCTAGAATAAAACATTTGGTTACACCGCATATACCATCCCTAATTGGAAAGGGATAAATGGTGTAACCAAATATTAAAAATTTTTATATAGAATTTTCATTTTAAAAAGTTCTTTTTGGTTAAAAAACATTCCCCTATTTTTAGAGGGTGTGGCTATAAACTCGAACCCCTCAAATTTCACCGTATTCCTCCCTCAAATTTCACCAGTATCTTTTTCACTTCTTCTTCTTCTTCTTCTTGTTTTTTCATTGGCTAGTGCCTGCTTGTAAAGCTTTGCACATACGGCCATGACCAGGTAAATATCCGTAGATAACGTAAGACCAAGCACGTGATACCACTGCGCATACCATGGCGCCGGGAATCTTATTGGTTGCTATTGGCGCGCAGTTTAAACAGCTAAAAAATATTATTTAAACGCACTACCTATGCGCAATTGATGTGACTATAGAGAAAAGGAATTTGGTGAAGAGTGAGGGGAATAGGTGAGGGGTCTCCTTCATCTGTGACTACAGAAGCAATATTTACAAAAATATGTTGCCGCCATACACTGACTTTATCAAATTATTTAGGGGTTAGCACCAAAAAGAAAATTTTTGAAAAATCGATTTTCTAAAAAGTGCAAATTCTTATAATAAATATGTGTAGAATTGTTGGGTTAATCGTTATTTTGGTCATAAATATCGAGAACAGTTCAAAAAACGCAAAACAACGTAAGCATTTCAATTTACGGTTAAAAAAAAGGTGAAAAATTTGGTACTATAACCCCTTTATAAATGGCACTTTAACATATTTCAACGAGAGGACACTTGATTTCATCATTGTACTCACTCATTTATCGAACCCACACAATTTTTCCCTTGAAAAAGTCGCAAAACTTATAAATGCGATTTGTAGTGTTTACGAATACGTCGAAAAAATTTTTGAGGAAATCAGGCGACGCTCTGATAATGTAGATTCCTACAATCCGCGTCAAATTTTTTCACTGTGTTAGTAAGTACTGTATCCGTCTGTGAGTTGTGTGTTATGATCACGGTTGGGTAAGTAAAATACCTTAGGTAAATTACATGGTTTTTTACAGTAATTTACTAAATATTATACGTCGAAAACATCAAGTTTATGTATAGTGCGGGGGTTTTCTACGTAAAATACGAAAAAAACTCCGAGTGAGTAGTGACACATCACTGCACAACCCTGGTTATGATGTACAGTAATTTTCAACGATGCCTTCCTCTATTTTGTAACAACCCAATCCTGATTTCCATAAGATTCTAATGGAAAACAGGGTTGGGTCGTTACAAAACAGAGGAAGGCATCGTTGAACATTACTTTACAGTAAGATTCATGTATGCCTTCCCCCCTAAACATGTCAACCGAATCCTGGTTTCCATTTGAATCTTATGGATACCAGGGTTGGGTTAACATGTTTGGGAGGGAAGGCATACATGAATCATACTGTACAGTAAGGTAAGGGTAAGTAAGTAAGTGGGCCGTCGTCAGTAAGTGGTAAACAATGTATGGCAGCCATATTACTTAGGGAAATTTCTTCGCTTTCGATTGGCTGAGATTTTAGTGCGGGTTTTTAAAAACAATCATTGAGTGTACACTCGAATCCCGCAAACGTAACAATCACGAAGCTAACAATCTTGCAAATATAATCAAATTCCTCCCGCAAACATAACAAGTATCTTTCTCCATAAGCACGTGATACCACTGCGCATGCCATTGTGCTCGGCATCTGATTGGTTGCTATTGGCGCGCAGTTTAAAAGGCTAAAAAATATTATTTTAAATAATTTTTTATTTTTAATTAATATAACGTAACTTTAGAAAATTAGAGTAAGTCAGTGGCAGTTGACAGTGGTTTACCAAAAAATATCCTTATCCCTAAAAAAACATTTCCAATTTAAAAATTTGGAGGTGAGGGCTCTCATTAGAAAACGTACCAAAAAAAAACCATATCTTTCGCATACGCTCAGTAAGGGCTATACTCCATTGATGTTATTTGTGTGATAAGGTTACGTAATTACGTAACATTACGTAAAATGCCATTTTTAGTTAATCTGGACTCGAGCATTTCCAGTAACTCACCTACCCGCTTTTTCTAACAAACCATTATTTTCAAACTTCGATTTTTGCACTTATGTCCTGCAAGTACGTAATAAAACTATTTTTTATATTTTTTCATTGCGATTACAATATGTTACTATATTATGCAAAGTCATAAAAGCAGGCAGGTGAGTGACTGGAAATGCTCGAGTCCAGATTAACTAAAAATGGAATGTTACGTATGATTCTGTTGTAATTTCAATATGAGAAACCTGTAATAAACATTTTCATGCGTAACCTTATCACATAAATAACTCAAATGGAGTATAGCCCTTATTGAGCGTATGCGAAAGATTTGGTTTTTTTTTTGGTACGTTTTGTAATGAGAGCCCTCACCTCCAAATTTTTACATTGGAAATATTTTTTGAGGGATTTTTCTTTACATTAAATAATTCTTCAAATGCTTTTCTGGGGGTTTTCATCATCGTTGAATCCGAATCTGATGTCAAAATTTGCAATTGTTAAAAATTCAAGATGGCGGAACCAATATGGCTGATCAAAATTAAAAATCTTGGATTTTTCAAAATTGAATATTTCGAATTTAGATTCAGATTCAGAGATGAAAATAAAAACCTCAAGAACAGGGTTGAAAAAAATACAATTGTTATATTGGGTTTAGTATGAGAAACACTGCATTTTAGAGTTTTTTAAAGCAAAAAACTTTACTTTAAGGTGTACTTAATACAAAAAAAAATTGCCGTTCCAAACTACAAGTTGGATTAGTGGAAAATGAATTTCTTCGTGAAAAGCACCAATTTGGACTATTTGTTTATATACATTATTTTTATAATTAACAATTAATGGCGGATAACATTTTTTTCATATTCATTTATATCCTAGAGACATAGGAAAAACAAAAAGCTCGGTACTTGTTGTTAAAAAAAGTAGTTAAAAAAAAGTAAAACCATGGGGAAGAAGGTGGGTCGCTGAACGACCCATCATGACGCAAAGAGTTAAAATTGAATTTGTTAAAAATTATTAAAAAATAAACTTAAATTTTTTAAATAAATTGTAATAAATTAATAATAAATTTTAATGATTCTATAGTAAGAATGATCTTATAATTATAAGCCAGAATTGTCCGAGAATTTTTTTGACAAACCTTAAAGAACACTGATTGATTTTTTTAAGAATAATGTTTCATTTTTATTTTCAGGTAGCCTAGGATACGGTACACTCATATCACCTTTTGGACCGATAAAATTTGAAGTGTTGAAAAATTACGGGTATTCATGGGATGAGTTGGCTGAAGCATGTTATAAAAAAAGTCCTTCTTTATTTAAGAAAATTGATCAAATGAACAATCAAACTATCAAAATTATTGATGATGTTTCATATGAAATAAGGAAAGAAGTACTAAAACAGTCTAAGTTCAGTGAAGACGCTTTGATTAAGTTCAATGAAGAGAAATGTTATTTAAATGCTACATTAATAATTATTTCAGTAGAGGCAATTAATATTGCACAAGAATGTGTAGAGGCGAAGTATAAATTGGATGAAAAAAAGAAGTTGGACGTTCAAAAAGATCTGTTGGATACGCTTTGTTTATTTACGAAAATAAAGTAAGACATTTCAAATATTTACGAATATAACTTGATTACTCTTTTCATTTATGGAATTGTTACAACGGTCAACAAAAATTTTGGGTCTGACTTCTGAATATCAAGTTTTTATTTCTTATACGTAACTAATAAAGGGAAAAATAGCTCTTTTGGTTAAAGTTTACTTTAGTAGAAACCTGCTGCTTATATAATAATCAACCCAGCCGGAGCGAAATTTGAAGATGTTTTTAGAATGTTCTATAAGAAAGTACGTAACTCGCGCTGACAAATAGAATCTACTCAACTCACAGTGACGAATAGAAAATACGCAACTCCCTGTAGCAGATAGAAACTAAGTAAGTCATAAACTCCAATATTTTAGGAGACCGTGTTGAAAGTTTAATTGGTATTAACAATTATCATTACCAATTAATAGGCTTTACATCAATGCATATAAGAATTGAAGCATTTTTATTACGGCTTTTAATACGCTCCAAAAGTCAGTGGCGTAACTAAAAATTCGAGGCCCCCACGCAAAAATTTTTAGGAGGCCCATTGGAAAATAAAAAGAAACTATGAAAAGGTCCCAAGTGGGCAACAAGACATTATCATTCTGAGGACGTCCAAAAGACATCCTTAGGACCACCATGTCAGTCCAATTGATGTCCTAAAGACGTGTCACGTCCAAAAGACGTCTTTAAGACATGAGTCGTCTTTTTGACATCAATTGGACTGACATGGACGTCCTAAGGATGTCAACGTCTTTTTGTACACTGGGTTGATTTATAAAGTGCTTCGTAATAAACCAAAGTTTTTAATAAATTTAAATTTTAAAAACAAAAATAGAAATACAGTGAGGGAGGCCCCTCAGAGGAGGAGGCCTTCCCGCAATGCGAGATTTCGCTACTACATAGTTACGCCACTGCCAATAGTTTTTGATGGTAATTAAAAATCCGAAAAAATGAAGTTTCTATCTGCTATCGCGAGTTGCGTATTTTCTATTCGTCAGCGCGAGTTACGTACTTTTTTATAAGACTCGTTGAAATGAGTAGCTGTCTACCCCCTCTCTTACAGCTATGGATCTATGGGCTGTTTCCTCTCGGCAGCAGGGTGGATGAAACCGAATTTTCAACAAAATTTTCGAATTTTAATTTTTGAAGGATGTATCTATATGTGAAATTTTACTGCACATCATTTTTCTCCTAAAAAAAAGTTGTAGCTTTTTTAGTTTTTAAAATAAAGCCGAAAAACTGACTTTTTTAAAAAAATCGTCTTTAATCCGGTTTTCACTTTAGCTCGTGCTCAGTTTGTCAGTTTTTGGATTTTTGAAATGAAATTTTCAGGTAATGTGCTTTCAGGTGTCCTTCGATTGATAAAGCAATAAGAATTCAAAAATTTATTTTTCAAAAATTATTATTAAATTTTTTCTGATGCTCTGCATGAATCAGACTTTCGTAACTTCGAGCATTTCGTTTATCCAGGGAATTTTGAGAAAGCAAAAACTACCCGCGATAAAAATGCGGAGAAAACTATAATAAAGATTTTTGGTAAATTTCAAATCAAACTATTTAAGAGTTTAGGAGTAGTTATGATTTTATATAATGTCAGCGCTGAAGCTTTCGAGCGTATAATATATGTGTGTACACTGTACACTATACTTACTCCCAGCGTTGATATGAACTAAAATCATAACTATTCCTAAGGTATTAAATATTTTGATCTGAAACTTTCTAAAAAAACTTTATTATAGTTATCTCTGCAATAATGTAGCGAGAAATTTTTGATTGCTCATAATTCCCTCGATAAACGAAACGCTCGAAGTTACAAAAGTCCGAGCATTAGAAAAAATTTAATAACAATTTTCAAAAAAAATAAATTTTTGAATTCCTATTACTCTATCAATCGAAGGACACCTGAAAGCACATTCCCTGAAAATTTCATTTAAAAAGTCCAAAAACTGAGTACGAGCTAAAGAAAAAAGCGGATTAAAATTGGTGTTTTAAAAAAGTTAGTTTTTCGGCTTTTTTTCAAAACTAAAAAAGTTACTACTTTGTTTCTAGGAGAACAATGATGTGCAGTAAAATTTCACATAGATACATCCTTCAAAAATTAAAATTCGAAATTTTTTTGAAAGCTGGGTTTCATACATACGACATGCTGCCGAGGGCAATCAGTCCATTATTAGAGGTAAGAGAGGGGGTAGAGAGCTACTCGATCATTTACTCACGCATTGGATATCACTGCTTTAGAGCGTCCATAAAAGCATCCCAAATTCTCGTTCCCTCTACGGTCAGGCCAAGAAACGTCCAATATTTCAAATACGTCCTAAAAACGTTTTTGGAACATTGTATGTTTTTAGAACATTTATTTGGCCTGAATTAAGAAGCTTGTATGTGGTCTTAAAAATTTCTTGATATAAATTTATATGTCAAAAACCAATGTGTTGGTTCTTTTCTATCCATAGAATCACAATTTATGCATTAGATCAGAAACTCAAAAGAATTTTTTTTGACCTGTGTTATCATTATTAATGTTTTATATGTCATTTTTTATTTTCCCATTTTTATTCCTTTCATTTTATTTGTATTACAAAAAAAATGAATAACTGTTTAAAATTAATTATTTATTTTTATTATTACTTTACAATTTTATTTTTTGAGATTATGTTTAATAGTTTCATTAATTTTTGTATTGTAATAATTTTATTTTATTTTTCTAGCGGCCGGCTATAAAATAATACGCACTTTAATCAGAAAAAGCTGGAAATTCTACAGAAGATAATAAAAAAACAGCGTAGATTGTGGCAGGAACAGCTTTATTAAAAAATGCAAGAGAAACTGTATTCCACGAATTTGAAATAATTAATAAATTGTAATCAAAATTTCTTTATTGATGTAATTTCTGGCGTAATTAAAAGTCAAATTTTCAAAAATTCCATCATGTTATTCAAACATAAAGGCATTTCCGAATTTAATATCGGAGCGAAGAAATTAAAAATGGCGAATTCAATATGACTGATCGCTCGGAAATAATTGAGTTCTAACAAAACTTTGATTTCAAAATTGATATGATCCGGATTGAAATTCATTCCGAATCAATCCGAAATTTTCCGTATCATTCTGGAATTTGTATCCGAACCAAATAGTTTCATTCCGGCGAAGTTTTCAATACGAATTAATCCGAACTCGTGCAGAAATTTTACCATGGGCCCGATCCGGTCCACATCTGGCCAAATCAGGCCCAGATCGGGGAACCTGGTATGGGCCAGACCGTTGATGAAACACACGGCCCGACCGGGGCCGAACTAAACAGCCCGATCGGCGTTTGGTCAGTGCCCGACCTGAAGTCAGACCTCTGTCCTGTTAACATCACATTTCTTATTAATATATAGTAAAAAATGCAAATACTAATTAATTTAAATATGAATTTATTAGAACTTTTTTTAAGAACATTAAAACTAACAATAACACAAACAAACTTTTTCGCTAGTGCTTAGGATGACCAGATCCCCAAGTGGAAAAAGGAGGACAACACCTCGCCACCCCAACCCCCCTATAAGACAAAAATTTTTAAAAATTTTGGAGTAATATTTTTTATGTAATAATAATTAATTAATAATTAATATTTTTTTAAAGTTTATTTGCCGACCCAAGCAGGATTTGGTTAACATGTTTACAGAGGAAGGTATACATGATGGATTGTGACGGGTACTATATCGAAATCGCAGTGTCGCCATCTGTCTCTTTTTTTCGAATAAAGAGAGAAAAAATATAAAACGCGATCGTAGGGAATATTTTATGAAAAAAAAAAAATGTAAATTTTGTCTTTTGACCAAAAAGGAGAACATTTTGTGGGTTTTATACAGTTTAGGAGGACAGGAGAACAAGCAAGCGAAAAGGAGGACATTTCTTCCAAAAGCTCTGGTCACCCTACTAGTGCTTCCTTTCCCTGCGATGGCCGCTCTAATCTTTCGCGTTGCAGAAAATTGTCCAAAATTGTCAAAAAATGTCATCAAAATTGGCATCTTCACGTTCATCAACATTAGGATTTTCTATCCCTAACTGTGTGTCAATATTAACATCACCTGGAGTGACATTAAAAATATTTTCATTTCTTTTCAATTCAGAATAAATTTCAATCCGAAGTTTTCGCTAGGGCAAGCACAAGCCGGAGGTAGATAAATCCAATTTAATCCCAGGTCGAAACGAAGATTCCAATCCGATTGAATGTGAAGTAGTTCATCAGTAATTTTACTGTATAGTTCATCGGTAGATTTTGGTAGATTACTTTAGTTTTCAATACCCCTAATAGAAATTGGTCTAGTTTTTCCTTAACACTCTCAAGTAACTCGTAAGGCTGAAATGGGGAAAGACTAGACTAGAGGAGCTAGGTAGTGCCTAGTTAGAGCCTAACTAGAATTCCCTGAACAGATTTCAATGAGGAAATCCTCGACTAGTAATCAATGAAATTTCCTCATTCAATACGAGAATAGTTTTTCCTTGCCAGTATCTGGATAGAAACTAACTAGGATTTACTGCTCAGTTTTAACTCGAAAGATTCTGCATGCAGAAAAATGAATCTGTTAAAGTTACAGATTCAGATCTGTTGGACATTTCTGCTATTTTAACAGATAAAATCTATTAATCTTTCGGATAAGATCTGTTAATCTTACAACTCTATGTGTAAAATTTACATAAATACTTCTGTTAGAGTCATCTGCTAACATAGCAGTCTGTCATATTTACATATAAAAATCTGTTGATTTGGAGCGATGAAAATTTGTAAATTTAACAGAGGAAATATGTTAATTTTACAGTTTCAATCTATTGAATTTAATATTTGTGTATAACTGAATGCATTGTGGAAAAATGTGGGGAGCCATTCATGAGTTAGGATAAAGGTTAAGGTTGTGGACTATTGTCCCATAGGTCGTGCGTTCGAATCCCCACAGCGTTGTGTGAAAAATTTTATTTTTTAATATATATGTGTTAAAATTTACAAATATCGATTAATTATAAGTATATCCATATGAATAAATAAATAAGTTATATAACCCTACCTATTATTTTATTAGATAATATTATCTAAAGTAAGATTATCTTGGAAGAATTTACTATCCTTATCATAATAAAATGATGGGCGCCAGACCTTTTGGTCAACTCAAATTTAAATAACTTAAATCATCATAAAATAAGAACATTTGAATTCTTCCGAATTAGTTTGCTTAGCTCAGCCCCAAATTCTGGATAATGGTAGAGGGGAGGATTCTATTCTGAAAAGATTATCTATTTCAAGTTACTTCAAAATAAAATAATAAATTTAATTATGAAATTTAACAATTTATTCAAATAATTTTGAAGTTTGAGGTGTCCACATTGGTTAAATTCAAGAAGTAGAATAAAAGATCGAAATTACATTGCCAAATTAGTTTACAAAACTATGGAATCTAAAAAAAAAGAGAATATTATCTAATTATTATAGATAATCTACAAATTACACAGGTCTCAATTAATTTAACATTATTGATTTGAAATTATTCGAGAAATCACAAAGTAATTTTAAATGAATCAATAAAGATTTATGAAACATAAAGAATTTCTAACCTTTAAATTAAATCTTAAATGAATAAGTGACCTTTCGTCAGTTATTTCGGACTTGGTACAAAATTATACAGACATAATCAAAATCTTATGAAAAAGGATAAAAATAAGAATCCAATTGAGAAATTCACAGTAGGCTCGAAATATTAATTACATGAATCTACAGGCATCAATCATTAATATTAGTCAGGGCTTTCTTGGCCAACTAACTATGAAATCTAAATAAAAATAATTAGGGCTTTCTTGGCCAACTAATTATTGAACCTTAATTTACCGAGGCTTTCTTGGCCAATCGATCAAAGACAATTACTAAAAGAAAATATCATGATGCTTTTCTAATAAAATACAGACACAAAGAAGATCAAATAAATCTGAATAATTTCTCAAATGAGATAAACTAAAATCTTACCTAAATCAATTCTCAAATCAAAGGAGATTATACAGACAAAATCAAATTATAATATTTCAGACGAATTTTTATGGGGACTAAATGAATAAACTAAATTTTGGCAGGACTAAATTAAAAAGATCTTCTTTCGGAAGCTGGTGACGAAAAGGTGAAGAATATGAAGGAGAGTGTTTGCTTCCTTGGCAAAGTCGCCGACTAGTTACCGACGGTATTTTGTTTCGGCTTCTGATTGGTGGATATACTGTTAGACGATTTCCCATAGTTCTGGATGCTGATTCAAATTAAAATATTCTTCTGAAATAATAAATGAAACATTTCAATTAATTTGGTCGAGATGTTGATTATTCTCCATAATGACTTCTCCAGTATTAAACATGACGAACAAGGTGACTAAATTACGGTCATCGTCAATTATAATAGGGGGTCTTGGCTACCCGCGGCAATACACAGAGAAAAATGTTTGGTTCGGACAGCAAAACTTTTTGTTGCTATAGAAGCAACAAAAATTGTTGGTTGTGCCAACCGAATTTTTATTGAACCAATCAAAGTTTTGTTAATTCAACCAAAACTGAGATTTTTTTGGTTTAAATGAATTTTCTTGGTTCAACAAAAGGTTTGTTGAAAGAACCAAGATTTAGTTGGCACAACCAAACAATTTTTGTTGCTTCTATAGCAACAAAAAGTTTTGTTGTCCGAACCAAACAGTTTTCTCAGTGTAGAAGCATTCAAAATATCATGTTGAACAAGGTGACTCAATCATGAACATCAACAGTCATAATATTTTTGAATATATATGTAGAATCTTCCACGTTACGGCAATTCCAAATTTCACGCCAGGTGAATAAGTCTATTGTATTAAATTTTAAAATACGCAAAGGCATTTTATAAGTTGCTCAATGACGCGTGGGATGTGACTAGAAGAAATCTTCCTTATCCTCAGATCGTCTCATCAGAGTAGTAAAGGGGCGCGAATCTTCAAATATTTGCCATAATTCCAAAATAATATTTAGCCTCGATGAATCCAAATAAATGATGTGAAGTCTTTTTTATCCAGGATTATATGATGAAATTTACACAAAATAGAAAAATTTTACAAAGAATTAGTACTTAAATTAAGTTATCTAAATAATTTATCCAAGTCTCGAAATAACCTTTTCACCTTCAGAAATTTCTAAATAAACAAAGGGATTGTGAAATTTGAAAAATAAGTTATTTTGTAAGCTGTAAAATTCAAATAAATAATAATTACAATAATTTTTGCCTTCTAGATTTTCTAGTCAGTTCCTCACTCGATGCAGCGCAGCGTTACATTCCTTACTAGTAACTGACAAGTTTCCTCGTTGGGTGCTAACCAGATGAAGGGAAAAACTGACCAGAAACTTGCACAAAACTAGGACCAATTTTTACTAGGGACCTTTAAGCTAGTTTACCGAAACAGTTAGTAGTTTTACAATAGTTTATCATTAATTCTCGGTAGTTCGCCGAAAGTTTCCAGCATTTGACAGTACAGTATGTATTTATTATTGCGAACGTAAAGTTGCGGAAACTAAATTTGCTCTTATAGTAATTACCACATGTCCTTAACATATGTCAATGAATTATTATAATTTTCTTTCACTTCTGCTACATGTTTCCATCTCACAAATTTAACAATGTCAATTTTTACGTCTATAATTCAGATAACAAAATATACATATGTAATGAATTTTTTACATCAGTTGGAGAGTATCCACACTTATCTTCAATCACTTGGAAGTGTGTCACCAGACAGTCTGCGTGAATTATTTAGGTTGAGAGATATAATAGCTAAAATTCTTGTAGTTTAATATTATAGAAGAATACAAATATAATTTAGAAGAATTTTCACCAGAATGAAGACTTCAATTACTATTTTTCTTCCATTTATTTTATGTAAGTATTTAAATAAAAGAATAAAAATATTTTTTTATAGATCAATAACTTTGCAACATTTTTTCGTATTTCGTATCATTCGGCTATGAAATATTATATTTTTTGTCGTTTCCAGTGACATCATTAGTAGCTAAATTTGAATTTTTGAAATAGATTTCTCGCGATTTGTAAATCACAAATATTTATTATTCGCAAGTTGTTTTCTCGGAGATTTTTGGAGTAAGAGGTAGAACTAACTGTTATAAGTGTAACTGCCATAAAAAGGTGATGATTTTCGTGAATTTATTCAAAGAAAATTATAGCTTCGAATGTTCTGTGATTTTGAAAATATATTCGTTTACAATTCAAGTAAAGAAAGTAATTTTTTTTTAAATTGATGGTCAGAGAAAATTATGCTGTCGAGAGCTGAAAAATTTAAACTCCACTTCCAAGTAATGACTCTTTTTAATGATCTCCTCTCGGGAGCAAACATCCACTCCCACCTTATTATCTATTAGTTCCATTTTTAACCTTGAGTGAAGATGTCATCTATGAACTCAATTTCATCGGTCATATTTGGTCATAATGTATGAATCTGTAGATTCTGTAACGCGGTCTGGCCTCTGACCGCGGAACTACGTCTCGACAATCTTAAATTTTTAATTTAACAGCGGAACTCAAATTTTTACCGCGCCAGTCATTTAATTTTAATAAATGACGATGAGCTCCGAACCTTGTCCTTTACCTGAAAATCCTAAGAAAATATCAACTACCGGCTAATCTCAAGGTCATAGGTCATAGAAGAGCGTAACGGAAAAGAAACTGAGACCGAATTTCACACAAGAAACAATCTGATTTATTTCACAAACAATAATCAAGCGGAATCAATCGGATCACAAAAATCATACGCGAATGAAACGATATCAGTTACGATATTACTTAAGAATTCTGTGGTTTGATTTACAAAAAGAAGTGAGAAAATAGTTTGATTGTCCTTAAATTTAATCACATATTATATCGACTCCAAAAGACAATGAATTATCTCTGAATTTAGATTTAAAGATTCGAAATAGAGAATTGAATTGAAGATTCAATTCTCAGCGATGGGCGAATGTCTGAAGGGCACGCTATGCGACGTTACAACCGCATCAAACATTGCCGTAACAAAACTCAATTTAAATTAATAATGATTCAAAAGGAAAGAATAAATCAATTAGGAAACGAGCATGTGGCAGGCACAATAGGTTATGTTACAACCATGCCATATCTCGTTATAAAGTATCATAAAACACTGAATTTAGAATTGCAAAACCAGATAAATCACCAAGAATAATTATAATTACGCGTATGTGAGCACTCCCGAGGAAAACTGTACGTTACATAATCAAAAAAGCCAAAGAATTAAAAATGGCGAAGTGAGACGAAGTGACTCCAAAGTTACATAACACGTTAATACCGGCACTTCGTCTGACTTGCCAGAATATTTGGAAGCTTTACCTCGGCCATTGAAGACAAAACTAATCAAACTGGTCCTCAGGTTAATATTAACAACACAAAAAAATTCAATCAATGAACTCAATCGCCGGTCCTGAATAGGAGAATATATAAAAGGCTTCCAGCCACTAGGACTTCCAGAAAGAGAGTACGGAATGAAGAAGAAGGCGGAAATTCGTTGACAGGTGGACGGAAGTTGGTCAGCCACCATCATGGAATTCTGTTGGTTCCGTCCAATCATAGCAGCTACCGACGTCATGTGACTAGTGACGTAGTTTAGCAGAGTTCTGACACTAGTCACCAATATAGCTAGTCGGTATCGCGCCCAGCACTTGTACTTGAAAAATGTTCGATTCGAGTCCACTGAATGTCTGAGCATTCATTAGAGTGTTCTCGAGAGTTTGTTTACGACACCTGAGACAATCCACGGCCACAGTCCCATTTTTCCAGGTCTCAGGCGTAGAGATATAAAATTGGTCGGATGCGCGGGGCTCCGCGCATCGCAATAGTCCCTGAGGCGGCAGGTTCGCTGCTAGAGAGATGGCGAACTCTGGTGCTTGGCGGGAGTACTGGCGATCTTCAAATTTCAGACATCCTTCCTTCCTTCTCAATTACTTGATTCCCTCATAGTGACATCCTTCGAGTGTTCCGATTGGCTCGAGGTTTACATGTTAAGGGAAAACTCGCAAAACGAAGATTAGAAATAGTAATAATTAATTTCGAGAGTGCTCTGGGTTTGCGCAGCGGGACTCTCTCTCTGTCGGTCATATTACCGAGCGCGATTCAAAATAGTTAATATCTCTGGTGCCGGCTGTTAGTTACATCTTTTGACGTTACAGAATTCTGCAACGTCACAATTCATACATTTTTTTTTTTATTATATAACATTATAACCACGAAGAAATTGAGATGAACAATTGAACATTTTGCAGAGACATGACGTTTCAGCAACTGCGAAACGAAAAGCCATTGAAAATTATTCTACAAGGCCTTTAAAAATTGTTTGTACCTGTGTTAGTGAAATTTAGTAGTTTCATGTTATTCATGAAAATATTTTATAAAATATATTAAAATATTTTTGAAAAGTGATAAATTAATTGTTTTACTAAATTTTAAAACGTAAAAATTCTTTTAAATGTTAAAATAAAATGTTACTAATTTTTTATTTCGTGTATTTCAATACGACTTTTAATAACTCTTTTTTGTTATTTTTATTTAGCACAGAACTTATTTTTTGTATATTTATTTATATTCCTTACCAATGTATGTAAAAAAAGTTTTCTATGTTAATTAGTTCAAATTATACTCCAATAATAATATGCTTGCACCTGCAAGTGAGATTAAATTAGGGTGGAATTCCATACCTAAAACAAAAACTAACAAGAGGAGTTAGGTTGGTGTCCGACGCCGATTTTTTTTTAACTTTACAGGTGAAAAGAGGATCCCAGACTATAAAGAAAAAAAATAATTTTTTGGACAATCGTTCATATTTAGGGGTTGAAATCACCCCTTCTATATTTTTTAAATCACCCCTTCTATAAGTGTCCTATAAAAAAATATTTAACGTCGAGATTTTAAGAAATAAGGGAAAGTAATTTTTCACACAAAATCAGTATCTTCTCATTTGATGATGAGAATGTAACAAAGGTATAATAGTAGGTATACGAAAATTTTAATTTCAAAGTTTATCATTTTGTAAGATTTTAGAATGGAATCATTTGGTATTGGTCTCTTGACCTTTGACCTTTATCTTTGAACCACTACATTTCGGTTTTGTCTTTTTAAGTTTAATCTTTTGATCTTTCTACATATTACTTAATATATTTGAATTTTGACCTTTAAACTTTGAATCTTAACTCTTGTCCTTTAAACTTTGAACTTTTAGTTGACCTTCGTCTTTTTAACTTGAATCTTTTGACCTTTGTTAAGAGCTTTGTCTTCTGATCATCGATCAAAAATATATAAACTTTCTGATTTACCTTCATAGCTTTTTATATTTGTCTTGTCACTTGTGAACATTGGCCAATGAACGTTGACCGGGGAAGATTGGTCATCTCAGCTTTCTACATTTGACCTATTACTTTTGACCCTTAACTTTTGAAAAAAAAGCTTTGAACTCTAACCTTTGAATTTTATCCTTTTAACTTTAAGCTTTTGACCATAGACCTTGGAACTTTAACTTTTGTAACGGTATGGCATACCGGCCCAGAAACACGCCTGAGCATAGGCAACACACCGAGCGACGCTCACCAGCGTCTACTCATCAAACAATACGCCTAACAATAGGCAAAAGAGTCAGGGACTAACACAAAAGTCTATTCTCAGTTACATACCTGACTGCAATCAAATTAAATAGCGGTCAATAGAAGGATTAAATAGGTAGTAAACCTGGTATTTGCACACCTGACTGCAATTAAATCAAATAGCAGGATTCGACAGGTAGTAAACCCTGTACTTGCACACCTGGCAGCAATAATGCCAAATTCTGACGACTACAAAGGGCACAACAAGACGGAGAAAAAGGGGGTTTCACCAGCCGCTTCCACCTTTTCCAAGGTATATAAGGCGACTGTCGGCCCACAGCAAGTCATTCTACTCAGGATCACCAAGCCTGCAACATCGTACTGTACACTAGCCAGCAAACCATCACCATCCTTCAACACCAGGTGCAGTAGAAAAGGGGAACTCCGTACGCTGCTCCAGGCTGGGGTTCCCCTCTTCCTCTCTTTTCAATACTTTACCCTTTTTTGCAAAAGTAGTGGGTCAGTGCACGCTGCTCCAGGCTGCTGACTCCACTCTTTTGTCTTGCTCTCGTTCTACTTGCTACATTTTTATTTATATGGGTCTTCTTGCACTATTTTAATTTCGTTGCTAGGTCTCTGTGTACGCTGCTCTAGGCTGCGGAGACCTAGCACAAGCCTCTTTTAGGCCAGTCACACTTTGTGACTATTTTTCAATTTCGCATCGCCAATTTTAAACTTTAGGCGCGATGTTTCAATTATAATACTCCTCAGCTCATTCACTTTAATTCCGTTTGTTAGATCTCTCACGGGAAGGGAAACAGAGTGTAGCCATCCGAATTGATTATTAAATAAATAAATGCGGAGCTCGGTTAGGGCCGTGAGAGACGGTTTTTATTTACAAAAGTTTCGTAAGCGAGTAGGGCACTGTCCCAACTTATTAGGTGTTTTTTTCTCTGAGTCAATATTCCGCTAATTATTCAGTTAATACCTACTATATCATTTTTAAACCCATCGCCGCTCACTCGGTTCGCGATGAACATTCTTTAGCTATATATCGACTCTTTTCAAAAGATTGCTAGTTTATATCGAGTCATTCCGCGGCCGAGTGACGATGGTTTCCTTCTGATCTTGTATTTTCTACATTCCTTTTTTTATGAACAAATTGTTATTTATTAATTTTTAAATTGCGTATTTCCTTGCCTCCCTCGACAACTCACGACTCCTCATAACTAATTAATAATAATTTAAGGTTAAGCAGCCTATGAAAGGGCGTCAGCCTTAGCCAGAAATAAAAGTCACTTAAACCAAATATCCTTACTTATTCATTTAATGTACTTTTAAATTTACCCGCCAATATTTCTCATAACATTGAAATATTTCTCATTACACCTTTTTACTTAAAAGGAAGGAAAACTGACCTTTGCATTGGCATTTCGAACTTACAATTAGACTTTTCACAATTAACGTGTAAAGCTTGACATTTCACCTAGCTGTCACATTAGACTATTGAGCTTTGACTTTTGATTTTAAACAATTAGCCTTTGACGATTAACTTCAACCTGTGAGCATTTGCCTTTGACTTTTGACTACTGGTCTTTGACCATTAACAAATGAACGTTGACTTTTGACTTTCAGATTTTGAATGTTTTGCACTTGACCTTCGACATATAACATTTGAAGTTTGACCCGAGATCTGTGCCTTTTAAATTTTAATCTTTTAATCTTAAGCTTTCAAACTTTTCTCTTGACCAATAACTATGAACCCCGGACCTTGACCCTTGATCCTTCACCCAGGATATTTGAATTTTTTTTTTTTTATCTTTGATCCTTTATCTTAACCTTAATTATTTTTAATAAAAAGTCTGCAAGTTTTCAGTAAGAAATAAAAAAATGTAAACTAAAAAAATGTTTTTCAGGTATTACTGAATACACACTTGCTTATATTTATCGAGATCCAGTAGAAACTGCTTTTTTACGATATATTGGAGTACCTCACATATCTGTGGACATAATTTGTTCTGATACGGCGGAAGTCGTGAAAAATGATTTTAATGATCTAATAAAGCATTATCTAGACATTCAACATTTAATTTCAACAAGAATTACAAAAGAAAGTTTGACCAATGATTTAAAAAAGTTTGTCAAAGACGATTTTTAAATGAATGAAAATCTGAAAGTTTTATCTAGAAAATTGGTGACTGATGCAGCAAAATGTGTGGAAACTTTCAAACCTATGGACACAGTCAAGAAACTTAATGCTGAATTAGGATTCGTCGATCAAATTTGTCGAACGATTCAATTAGCGTAAGTTTCTTTTTAACTTTTTTGAATTTTAATTTTGAATTTAAGATTATTTTAGTCAAAACTTATGGATGTAATTAATATATGTAATTGTATCCTTTGCAGTCTCAAATTTGAAATAAAATGCGAACCATGAGAAAGAAAATTTTATTAAAGGATTACAGAAGGACGAATATATTTTTAAGACGTTTTGAAGTTACCAAGCATATGTCTACCTTGCATCTGAAATGAAAAATTTTCGTCGAGAGTATTGCCAATCTTGTTCCCCATCGTCTTTAGACAATTAATAATATTAATAAAGTGATATCGTATTTTGCTTCATATTTTTCCTCCAGACAAAAAAATTCTTAGAAGGCCTCCAGGCTTAATTTTTCAATTTCCTTTTATTAAAATAAATTGAAATGTAAATTCTATTATTTCTTTAAGGATTATTATAGATTTTAAACATTAAAATTTTAAACAATTTCCGAAGTTCTTAATTTAGAATTTAAGCAATTTGGTGACCAGGGGGTGAACGGTTGTATGGAAGATGTGGTGCATTATAATTCTGATCCTGTCATGTCTTTTCGCTAGATGGCGCAGTTTTTTGCCTTCCCCTTACCTCAACCCTCTTATAACATGATGATATGATGATTATATATTTTGTTTTAAATGGCCATCACTATCTGTCATGCAATGTCATGTTCAGATTTATTATCAATTATGTACAGGGACGGCGCAGACAGTATGGATGCCATGGACTAATCCATACATGGAAATTTTCATGTATGGAAATTCCATACATGAAAAACTGTCTGGAATTTATATCTAGAAATGATGTACGAAGGAAAACATTTTCTTTCAAATAAAGAAAAAGAAAAGAAATAATTTCGGTTACCCCACCCCCCGGGTGTCATAAAGTAAATCCATACATGAAAAAAATGGGCTGCGCCGCCCCTGATTATGTATATGTATATGATACGGATATATAAATTAAAAATATACTTCCTGGACTCAGGTTTCCACACAAAAACTTTTTCTAAAAAATCAATAAAAAAGCATATTCAATTACATAAATAATTATTAGAATACTTATTTATGTAATTCTGTTTGCGTTTCAATTGTTTACTATATTTTATTTTAAATTATAAGGTCATATTATCTAGATATTATCTGATTGGTCATCTATTATCTACATTATCTTATCTTAGGGTTCCGGACTTCCGCTAGATGGCCCGTACCTTCTGCCATTTCTAAAGCACTAACCGTTAATCCCCTATTGTTGACTATTGTGGAAATTGAGTATATAAAAACTACAAGTCTTTTCTTCGAGTGAATTGGTCTCTGGTTCACTTCAAGATTTGGTCTTTGAATTTTATTGCGGTTCCAAGAAAATTCATAGATTTCGGGAAACACTCAAATTGCCATTACAGATGTTTTGGCTTAACTCGCCGAGGCCCGGGTCTTACAACCCCGACCCATCGTCTATAAAAGAAAAGGGTCTTTGCTCCCTGAGCGCGCATTGTTTTGGCTTACCGCTAGAAAAATTCTCCCATTGGTCAAAACTTTACGCGCGCTATTCAAAATGCAATTAAATTACACTGCTCTACCGATTGCAGGGGTTCGCTCCCAAACATAGATAAGAGGAGGTGAGGAATCGAAAGGAAGGAGTTTTCACTGTGTTTCACTCGGTTCACTCGGTTCACTCATTCGCGGCAAGTAACCAATCAGACGCAACCCTTTAAAGGTAACCAATGAACCATTCGCGCCATGCGCGACGCATGAGCATTAATGCACATCATTGTGGAGTCCGTAAAGGGAACACTGGTACATACGACCCTGACTTCTTTACATGCTAAACTCATTCACAAAGTGTCAATGACGAACCGAGGCATCACTACATTTGAGGGAGCAGTGTAATTCAATTTTGAATCGCACAGCAAATTTTGACCAATAGCAGCATTTTTCCAGCTGGAATCCTAGTCTAAGTCCTTATAAACCTTATAAATAGAGTAGAGTTGGGCGAAATGGCCATTTTTTAATATTGAGCCCTGTAAAACTCGCAAATGAAAAAATTAATAAATTACTCAGGAACCATTGCACACTTCACGTTTTTGACTAAAACTTTTACATGGAAACTATTTATCTCTAATGAATAGTATTAGAATTATAAGGTTTGGAAAAAAAATTCAAAATGGCTGTTTTGCCTCACCCGGTGGGGCGAAAAAGCCATTTTATTTTAAGACTGAAAATCGAGGAATAGCCATATTTTAAACATGAAATTCAAATTTTTATTACAAAAAATCGTATTTTAACATTAAATCGTCAATCACTCAGTATCAGAACAATATTGTGAAATGTTTGCGAATTTCGTTTCGGACGGCTAATGCGACTTGGCCCTGCCTTTGGGTCGTCAGATTTTGCCAGTCTACCTCTCTTAGTAGCTGATTTTTTGGATGTTTTAAAGAGAAGTTTTATAGAAAATTTAATATATTTGGCTAAATATATTATGAGAAACTTATATATTATAATTATTTATTTAAAAATAAAATCTTTTTAATTTTTATATACAATAATTTAAAAAACCAAAATAACATTTTTTATTAGGGGCCATCCATAAACCACGTGGACAGTTTTTCACCACTTTTTGACCCCCCCCCCTCACCCAATCGTGGACAGCATTCCATGTATAATTTTTTAAATATACATGGATCGTGGAATTTTGTCCTAACCCCTCCCCATAACCTGTCCACATGGTTTATGGATGGCTCCTTAAAATATAAATTTATATATATATATTTATATAATATTATAAATAATTTATTAATTAATTAAACGAAATTTAATATTTATATTAAATATAATTAATTATTTCTATTATTTAGGATCCCTGGCGAAAACTTCGGATAGGATTCCAATCCGAGCCAATCCGGAGTCATCCGGATTGGCTCTAGTAGCAATCTCAAAAAGTACATTGCGAAATTGCTGAGCATCATTGTTCTCAAATGCTAATCAAATGGCTTTTTCGCCTCACTCTGCTCTACTTCATTTTATGCATCTTTTCGTTCTTCCTCTACACATTAACCTTTTTTCACAATCAAGGAAACTTTATTCAGATGATCATTTAAGAAATTCGGTACAAGTAAATAATTTCAAAAATCGAAATTTTAATGCTGGAAATGACGGTTTTCTTCTAAGTCTCGATAATGCTGTTGTAAAACATAAAATTCAAATTATAAGCCAAATAATACGAGATATGAAAAAATCATTCAGAATAAAATAGTATATTGATACCTGTTATGTTAGGTCTACAAAATTATTTAAGGGCGATGGAATTTAAAAGAAAAAATTGACAAAAAAACTATCAAAATCTGTGGAAAGATACTAATGTTATCACTATGATTTGGTATTGGGTTTTTGAAGGGAGAGAAGGGCAAATTGATCAATTTTTGGTAGCACACTGTGGGAAGAAAAGGTGTAGAACATTTTAAGACTCACTAGTTTTTCGATAAGAAGAATATATTAGGCGATGGAGGTGAATAAAAATGCGCCGATAATGGCGGATATTTTAACAGCACCACAAGAAAATTATAGATTAATAGTGTTAGAGAAAAATGTAGTGCGAGTTACGAGACATGAGCGCGAAAGAGAGAGAGAGAGCGCGAAGGAGAGAGAAGGAGTGTGAGATGCGGTGGATACGAGGTGTGAACGCGAGTTAAGAGGTCAGATATGTCGCGAAACTCGAGGGATGCGCATGGACGCAGAGAGAATAGCGAGATTTAAAGGCAATAAAGTGAGCTTGTGCTTAATGTGTTTTTATATTTGAGTGCTATTCACCATGATCCAAGAAATGATGCGACAAAATTTTTCTTTAACTCAACAAGTTATGGAAAACAAAGCTACACAAAAAGAATTTCTGGTTATGCCCGATTTCACAAAAACAATTCGCACGTTTGACGGAGAAAAGGGCCCCCTGGAAGCCAAATTATGGTTACAACAAGTTGAATATGCCGCATCAGCCAATAAATGGCCTGACAGTTTCAAATTACAAACTGTTAAAAATCAATTAGAGGGACCTGCGAGAGACTGGTACCTAAGAAACCTGAGAGAACTGGAGGATTGGCAAACGTTTCTCCTTCGATTTAAAGAAATGTTTGTTCGCGAAATTAGCAAAGATGAGGCCTGGGTGAAAATGAAAGCGCGAAAGCAAGAATCCACCGAAAGTGTCGCAGCTTATTTTCACAGCAAGACGCGTTTGTGTCAACCGTTGAATTTAACCTTTTGGGAGGTGAAAGAACAGGTGGTTCGCAGACTACGATCCCGGGAGATGATGCTCCACATTCTAGCAAAACCACACACAGGAGAAGCGGAATTACTCGCGGATCTGGAAAAGTTCGAAAAAACGCTAAAGGAATTTGACGAATTCCAAGCCATGGAACGAAAATCGTTTCCGACCGCAACAAGAAGATACGACGATTTGAGGAAACCCAGCTTGATAGAACCCGCGAAAACCGCACCAGTAATCCCAGTTGACAGGTGCTACAATTGTCAAGGACGGGGACATTTTTCGCGCAATTGTCCGGAGCCACGTCGAGAAAAGGTATGCGGACTGTGCAAGACAACGGGACACGGAACAAAGGACTGTACAAAACCACGTCCATTGAACAACGGTGACGTCAACGTAATGAGCGAAACACAATCCTCCCGCGGTAACAAATACGTCAAGGACATCCTAATGGACGGAAAACCATGCACCGGACTAATTGACACGGGAAGCTCGGATTGCACCATGACAGCGACCACCGTAATCGCCGGGAATTTCCAAGTCCAATTGGTTAAAAGCGAACTCCGCGGATTCGGGTCAAGTAATGTGGTGAGTTCCCCCGGAGTGATTTGTGCGGAAATTATGATCGACGGTGTCAAAGGAAACAATGTGATAATACGAGTGGTCCCAGATGACGTTCAACAATGGCCTATGATTATCGGTCGTTCCTTTACCGATTTGTGGCATGTGAGTTATCATAAAACGGGTAACAAATTAGAGTTTCGGAATGACGAAACAAATGAAATTTTACAAATCATGCCGGATTATCCAGAGTCGACTGCGCGACTGTCCACAATCCGCGAGGAAGTTCTCGAGCCGGGAACCATGAATTTCATTGACGTGAAGTTGCAGGACGATGTGATGTCGCTTGCAATATTTAATACCGATTCAGCAAGGGACCGAATCAAACGCGGTGCAACATTGGATTCCAGAGTTCTGACCGTCGAAGCAGCACCCGAAGTTCAGCCAAGGTATGAACCAGTTACACCAGAGGAGGTGGTTACCGATGAATCAACCACTGATCAACAACGAAAAGAACTGTTAGGGTTGTTGAACCAATATCGGGTATGTATTGCGAACGATTTGCGTGAACTTGGTTGTAAAAATTTGTTAGAGATGGATTTTGTCGTGCAACCGAATGCGGTACCAGTGAGTGCGAAACCATACCGCGCGTCACGAAAGGAACGAGAAATAATAAAGAAAATTGTTGACGAGTGGAAAGCGAATGGTATCGTAACCGATACAACTTCGCCATACGCGAGCCCCGTTCTACTCATTAAAAAAAATCGGGAGAAGATCGATTAGTTATAGACTTTAGAAAACTTAACGCGCAGACCGAGAGAATTCATTTCCCTATCCCAAATATCGACGAGTATCTGGAAGCAATTTCTGATGTCAAAATTTTCGCGGTACTTGATCTAGCGAGTGGATACTTACAGGTTCCTCTAAAAAACGAGGCACGTGCAAAGACAGCTTTTATTACACCAGATTGTACAGGCGAGTTCACGCGGTCGGTATTTGGTTTAATGAACGCACCGTTTTACTTCTCAAAGGTCATGGAAATGGCCTTAGGGCCCTTACGTAATAAGATTCTGTTGTTTTATTTAGACGACATCTTAATTATGGCAAAAAATTGGGAGGAATTGATTGAAAGACTACGTTTAGTATTAGAAGCGTTAAAAAAAGCCGGATTAACCTTGAAACTGTCAAAATGTGTATTCGGGAAAAGGCGCGTCGAATTCTTGGGTTTTGAAATAAGCGAGAAGGGAATCGAGCCAGGTCAAAATAAAGTATGTGCGATTAAAGATTTTGCAGTCCCGCGAGATATACACGAAACACGCCGGTTCCTCGGAATGACAAGTTTTCTACAACGATTCATACCGGGCCATGCGACCATTGCGGCGCTGCTAACAGCATTGACACGCAAAAACACGAAATTTGAATGGGGAGATGCGCAACAATCCGCGTTTGAAAATTTAAAAGCACGTTTAATTTCGAGCCCCATTTTGGGTGTATATTCCCCCATCGCATACAAAACAGAATTACACACAGACGCCAGTTCGCAGGGACTTGGCGCAATGCTCTTTCAAGCAAGATATCCCACGGACGAACTACGACTCATTTACGCGATTAGTCGTCGAACCTCGGAAACAGAATCTCGATATCATTCGAGTAAACTCGAACTTATGGCAATCGTCTGGGCGATCGCGCGGTTGCGTCAATTTCTAATATCGCTCAAATTCGAAATTATCACAGATTGCCAGGCGCTGGTGTTCTTAAACGCAAACAAAACCAAAAACCCTCAAGTAGCGCGTTGGTCGAGCACTTTGTGCGAATATAATTTCGAAATTCGACACCGAAACGGAGACAAAATGCGACACGTGGATGCGATTTCACGAGCCCCAACCGAAGAAGCGTCCGACCCGAAGCAACCATACGCGGAAATCTTTAATATCACGATTAGCGAGGAAGAGATTTTACTCCATCAACGTTCGGACGAACGATTAAACCGCTTAATATGTATCCTCGAAAAACCTAATCAAGAACGTACGAGAGATGAACGTAATACGACTCGCGAGTTTAAATTAATAAACGGATTGTTGTACAAAGTCGAAAAGAGAGGGGAGAAAGAGGTGGCCCTATACGTTGTAGCAGACTCTATGAGAAAAGCTCTAACTATCCTACACCACGACCTATCGAGCCACTTTGGACTTGAAAAAACCCTTACGCGAATGCGCCGTTTCTATTATTTTCCAGGAATGAGCGCTTATATTAAACGACACATCAAGCAATGTCTGCCATGTATCCTAAGCAAACGTACTACCGGACCACGCGCCGGGGCCTTATGCCCAATTCCGCCTGGAAAGAAACCGTTTGCAGTCGTCCACGTAGATCACGTGGGACCTTTTGTCACAACTAATCGTCCAAATAAATACGTGTTAGCTACGATAGACAATTTAACAAAATATGTAACTCTTGACGCAGTGAAAAACACCAACGCAGTTACTACAATTAAGAAATTAGACGAATTGGTAGCGAGATTTGGAGCGCCAAACCGGCTCATTAGCGACAGGGGAACATGCTTCACGGCAACAGCCTTTCGAAAGTTTTGCGAACGTCATGGAATTCGCCATACATTAAATTCGAGCCGTCACCCTGAAGCTAACGGGTTGGTCGAACGTCTCAATCGTACAATTATTCCGGCCATGATGGCAAACTGTGCGGACCAATATACTTGGGATTTAAAGTTGAAAGATATAGAGAGAGATTTGAATGCGACAATCAACAAATCCACCGGTAAAGCTCCTTTTGAGGCTCTATATGGATACCTACCGCGATATAACGACGGAAGAATGCGCGATCTTACCGAGCATAGCGAAACTTATCGTCCCCCAATCGAAGTACAAGAAGAAATACGACGAAACATCGAAAAGGCGCAAGAATTGTATAAGAATCGAGTTGATCAGAAACGAAATACACATGTCATTTATAATGTCGGCGATATTGTTTACGTGAGCGTACACCCTACCGCAACGGGCGAAAGCACGAAATTGCAGAAAAGATATCGAGGTCCATACGTTGTCGTCCGCCGACTTCCGGGAGAAACTTACGAAATAGCCGCGATAGTTAACAAACGAAAAATGAATCATCGATTAACCGCGCATACAAGTCAGTTAAAAATTTGGCATAGTCAAAAGGACGACGACGTAATGACTGACGATGAAGACAAAGAAAGCTACGAATCCGATAACGAAATCGAGCAACCACTAGAAATAGATCCTGAAGCCCGCGAAACATGTAACGAAAGCGTCGATGAAAATGTTACTGAGGAAGTTATAGATCCCTTCGAGAAAACCTTCAAGCGAAGAGAAAAACGTATTGTTAAGAGACCTGCGTATCTAAAAGATTATGTTTAGCGCTAGAATAGAAAATGTTATTATAATAAAATTCTACTGTACACTTTAAGTTTGAAAATTTAATATGTTAAAAACAAAAATAAATATATGATAAGGTAAAAAAACTTGAGGAGCCAAGTTTATGTAAGGTTGGCCGAGTGTTAGAGAAAAATGTAGTGCGAGTTACGAGACATGAGCGCGAAAGAGAGAGAGAGAGCGCGAAGGAGAGAGAAGGAGTGTGAGATGCGGTGGATACGAGGTGTGAACGCGAGTTAAGAGGTCAGATATGTCGCGAAACTCGAGGGATGCGCATGGACGCAGAGAGAATAGCGAGATTTAAAGGCAATAAAGTGAGCTTGTGCTTAATGTGTTTTTATATTTGAGTTGCAAGTTATTATTTCCTAACAATAGATAGACAGCTGCGAATTGATACAGTGCTGACCTCACTCGGCGATAGTTTTGGCGGGAATGATTTGAATTGCAGTAAGAAAGATAATCTCCGATTTTAAAGATTTATTCGATTATTGACAAGTTCAAATGATTTTAGTACTATAAATGCATTGTGTAATTGTTGCTAAAAGTAGGGATTCATTTTTTCTTATAATAAATATGAGGAGGATCAATAAAATTAAGTAAAATAAATAAATTAAATAAATTAAATAAATTAACAGATGTGACTATATAAAGTATATTAATTAAAATTTTTTATGAACTTTAGTGAATGCTACCTTCATCAAAAAACATTATATCACCCATAGATCTTTGTACCCATAGACACCGTGAGTATTAAAAAATCCTAACCACTACTGTTACGCGCACGAATTTATAAATTAAACGACACTGACTTATTTTTAAATAATAAGATCGATGCCAGGGTTGGATCTTGACTAGAATTTTGTTTGTATTGCTTTCGAGGTGAGAAATTAATATCGGCCCAGAACCATTGTCAAGATAGCCATGCGAACGTAGACTCCACACTCGGCTTGCCGGAAATAAGCAGCTCTTGGGTCAGTATCGAAGTCCGGGCTTATTTCAAAAACTCGTGGAAGCGGATGCATAACCACCATCTTCTTTTTGGCTCGCGTCATTAACTCAGAAGTTACCACAAAATGACCGCAGGACTGAAAATTTAAAAATATTATCAATTTATGTATGACACGCCTCGCTAATCACTATTACATTTCTTCATACATTATACTTCATTTAAAGACTTAAAAATATTATACTGAGCAACATACCTGTTCATATTCGATTTCAGTAGTAAAACGTTCCTTTTGTATTCTTGTCATATAAAGAACGTCCGTGTCCGCAATAACATCTTCTAATTTATCGAAATCCGCCTGATGAATTCCTCGCTCTTTGACGAAAGTCCTCACGTGCTCAGGCATTGTCAAATTTTTTGGGCAAACATATCTTAGTTGTACGTTGTACAGAGTCAACAGCCTGAAACAAGTAAACACGAAAGATTATACGATTTATTTTATTCTTCACTTTAAAATCCGTAAAAATCACGCGAGCTAGTTTATTAGTATTTTTTAATATTATATAATATTGTTAAAGATATGCAAGAAACAACTTGAAGCAAAATTACGATATTTACCTCGCGAGAGAATGGACTGTTCTTCCATGTTTCAAGTCCCCAACCATTGTGATTATCAACCCATTGACTGTTCCGATTTCCTCGCGAATGGTGTAGATATCGAGAAGAGCCTGTGTTGGATGTTCTCCAACTCCATCACCAGCATTCAGCAAAGGTTTCCTACAATGCTGAGCAGCTCGCTAAAAAAGGAAATTATATTATATTATAAAATTATATTATATTATGAAATAGAAAAAATAATTAAATTATATATAATATATATGACTTACAGTAACGGCATTTTTTTCTGGATGTCTAATGACTACAACATCGGCGTATCCAGCCATCACTGCTACCGAATCTTCCAAAGTTTCCCCTTTCTGAACAGAAGAAGTGGCTCCATCCATGTGAATGACTGTGCCTCCGAGTCTAAGCATAGCAGCAGAAAAACTGCAAGATGTCCGTGTGCTAACTTCATAGAACATGGAAGCCATCACTTTACCCTGCAGTGAAAAGGACTCTTAAAATCAGGAACAATTCAAAAAGGAACCGTTCAATTCAATACCTGTGCAGAAATTTTAATGGGGTTCTGACAGGGTCCTGATCAGTTTTTCCTACTTCTGATGTGGCCCTCACCAGGTTAACTGGCAAGGCCCACATAAGGCTTGTAACACTTTGGCAAAATATTGCCTTACATAAGGAAAACTGGCCAAGACCTTGTCAGTTAATCTAATAAATGCCCTATAAAATACTTTACCTAGGAAAAACTGGTCAATACCACATCAGGATTAAAAAATATTCTCTGAATTCATTATTCACAATATTGGATTATTAAACTATTTAGTTTTTTGAAAACAAATGTCCTATTATAAAAAAGAGGAATTAATTATATAGAAACAATAAGTGATTTTAAGCAATTTAAGGAGATTTCAAGAAATTTTAAGTGATTCTAGGGAATTTAAAAGGATTTCCAAAGAATGTAAGGATTTTTCATAGCTTTCACAAGATTTAAAATATTATAAGATATCGTAAAGGGCCTTTCAGAGATTTTAGTGAATTTTAAAAGATTTCAAGAGATTTTAAGGAATTTAAGGAAGGAATTTTTATTTAAGGAATTTTAAAGAATGTTTAAATAATTCAGGAGACTTCCAAGATTACAAATTAATCTACACATTTTGTTAATTTTTTCAAAGGATTTAAAATGATATTGAAAAATTTTAAAGAATTGTAAAAGAACTTCCAAGAATTTAAGGATTTTTAAGAATTTTAACAAGATTTTAAATGATTTTTTAGGGAATTTAAAGATATTTCAAGAGATTGTAGAAGATTTCAAAGATATCAAGATTTCCTAAAGAACTTTAAGAGATTTTAAGTAGTTTTATAGGAAGTTTAAAGCGATTTTGTGAGATTTCAAGTGATTTTAAAAAGTTTTTAAGAAAGTGAAAAAAAATCATAATACTTTCAGGATTTTCAATTATTTAAAAATATTTGTAAATATTGTCAGGGATTTTTCATGAAAAAAAAAAATAAAAAAATATCAAAGGATTTTAAGAGAATATGAGAAAATTTTAGAATTTTAAAGAAATTTTAAAATTATTGAAACATGCCAAAGGATTTCTAAAGATTATAAGTGATTTTAAGGAATTTCAAAACATTCAAAAAAGATTCAAAACTTAATACAATATCATAAAATATAGTTTAATAATAATTTTCATGAAAACCTGTTTAAAATTCCTGGAAATATATTTTTCTGCGTTTGTCAACTATAAATTAATAAATTTTCCAATATACATATATATAAATATAACCATATTTTACATTTTCATAAATAATAAAGTTTGAAAAATGTTGAGATTTCCCTATTTTTATCCAATGTTTGGCTTATATGTAGGCAAAAAAAAAAACAAAAACAAAAACTTTAAAAATTCTTCAATGCCCTGTTTCAGTATCAACAAATTGGTATTAATGAAACATTACAACTGTATCACTGCCCCATAAAAGACCATTAATATGAAAATATTTTTATCGAAAATAGAAATGTCGACCAGGACCTCGTCAGAACCCTATTTTAAAGAGGGCTAACTGCGATAATTTCTGCACGGGTATTACAAAATGCATTCTTTTGACAAATACTTACTTTTAAAACATGATCCAAAGGTCGCTCTTTTCTTACGGAGCGTTTTAAGGTGTCAGCTTGGATAAAGATATCTTTCAACTGTTGTTTGTTGAACATATCCACAGACAGTACATGTTTATTTGTCAAACCATGATTTCCGACCGACTTGATCGGTTTCAAGAGGTTGTTGGCTTGTAATTTTACAAAAAGAAAATTATGAATTATAAAATTTGTATTGGTCGAATTCATCTAAAATCATGCAGGCTCGACACATTCACATTATAGAATCGTGTGTGGATAAACAATTTTGTCTTTCAAAGCATTTTATACGAAACATATTTTACCGATTAGATAGGCAAACTTTTTTGACAAAGTTATGAATATTTCAACTTTTAAAACTCATAAAGCAAATTATGAGAAAATTTGCAAATTGTTTCTTTAAAGTTAACTTTAAGTTTTGACTTTCCCTTTGACTTATTAGACAAAGAATTTTATTAGCTTTCGTATTATATAATATTATTTTTGCGAAAATTTTTTCAAACAAATGTAAAAATTAAAGGACTTTAAGAAACTGCTTAAAAATATCCGTACCGATAATTTTCGATGGTAGTGTACAATATAATAAAAATATATTCTATAAACCATACCTAGTTGTTCTTCTTCCGAAATCTCGATTGGTTTACCCAATTTTTCCACATTAGGAGAGACAATCATATTCAGAGCAGAATTGGGGCGACTTAGGGGAATTTCGAGCGGTATTATGCAATTCATCGCCTGATCTTTTGCTTTCGCCTGGATATCACGGATGTCTTGTCCAAAACCAGGATTGACAAGCACTTGTCCTTCCACATAAGCCACTTCACCTCTAAGAACAACTCTGTGAATCATTCCTCTGACCTTCATTCCAGCAAAAGGTGTCCATTTGGATTTTGTAAATGGCATCGCCTCTGGGATTACCCATTCCTCCTCCAAATCCACCTCGATGTAGGTGTTGGGTTGCTCCGGAAGGTTAAAAATTCGCTTTGGGTTCAGGTAGAACTTTTCGATAAGTTCCTAGAAAAAGTTTATTCAGTATTGTTAGTTATTTAAATATATAAAACTGAAAGTCTTTTTGAATGTCCTAAAATATCTTGAAAGTTTTAAAAATCATCTAAAATATCTTGAAATCTTTTAAATGCAATTAATTATTACCGCTAAAATCAATTTGACTCGGAAGATTGCTTAACGGCTTAGGAAAGTTCTTTGTAGAGAAAAGAAATACGAAAAACACAAAACACATTTTGTCACTTAAATTTGACTAAATGCGCAAAGTTCAGAGATTTTTTTATAGACCTATTTTCCTCTTTGCAAACATTTTTAAAATCAGAACATCTTTTAGGAAACTCTAAGGAAACAAAAAAAAAATTACCTCCATGGTCAGTCGTCCATCATGCACTGCAGTAAGAAGTACAGGCAAAACGGTTTCCAGGCCTGGATAACCGGGTGGAGGTTTCTCACTTGCCTTCTCATCGACAGTATGAGGTGCTTAAACAAAGAAAAAATAAACAGCACGATTAACATTGGAATTTTTACAGTTTAAATAATTTAAAGTTAAGGTATTATCATAAATTCTGGAAAACTATACATGTACTTACTTCACATTATTAATATTCTAATCAGATTTCATGCAGTTTATAGTCACGACCTACTACAAAGGCTTAATTCATTTTCAAATAAAGTACCCTGCTGGAAGTAAAGAAATAGATATCCTATCCCTTTCTATCTCTCGCCTATCCCCTCTATCTCTTTCTATTTCCATTTCAATCCACATTCACGCTTATCTCTTTGAATCTCCTCTTTTCTATCCCTTTCATATCTCTTGTCTATCTCTATCAATATCTTTCTATCTCTTTATATACCTGTCTATCCCCTTCTATCCT